>CAEFZX010025884.1:0-105192 GCA_903066825.1 Alfaro cultratus
CTGTCTTAGAACCCGGCGTGCTCTCGCGTGTGTTGCGTCAGTTTTTTCACAACAGTCCAAGTTGTAACTTCTTGAATATACAAAGGAAAAGTGTCCCACCGCACATAACCAAAGCCCACTACCTTAATAAATGTCCTTGACTGCAGTTGCCTTTCCTTAGCCTGGAAAAGTTTGGGTTTAGCATATGCTAACTGGGAGGAACAACCGAGCAGACTGTCTCCTTCTCCCCCCTCCGACGAACTGAAACTTATTTCCCTCTCCCCTTCCAATCGCGCAACAGTTCAGGGGTCAGTATCCTCAACCAATCAGAAATTAGGAAAATAATTTGGCAATTATTAAATACAGAAATAAAATACAAAATTGTACAAAACAAAGGCTTTAGACATAGGAATATTACTAGTGTTTAGAAATGGCTCTTAAAACGTTTTTAAACATTTTTACCTTTTTTAAATATTTAACGTTCACATGAATTGAAACGAATGAACCCAAAATATAGCACAGGGCTACATAATTAACACGTGGAAAACGACATACAGTATGCGTGACGATACCATATGGCGTGGGATCAAACAGAATGCATTTCTTGGTCCTTCAGATCACAGCGGTGCGTGCTCCGACTGTCTGAACAAACGGTGACAAAAAAAAACGTGGCTTCCTCACCAGTTTGTGCTTTTCTTATCTTTTTCCGTGGCCCCGTCTGTCAGTCAGTCTCACCCACCCTCACTTCCCACGAGAGCAGCGGAGGGAAATAACTGGCGCTAAAGGCTCACGCACGCGCCCCAAGCACAACAGGAAATGCATTATAGATGCCCACTTCACCATGTGTCACACCTTGTCTTCATTTGCACGCCTTCCACATATTTGATCTGCCGCGAGCATCGATAACTACCAGAGCAGAGAGATCTGAGAGCGACGCTCAGCCTTAAAAATCTAAGAAAGAAAGAAAACACAAAACAACCTAAAATTTCACACAGTCAGACATGTCTTACTGATTTTTTTAGTATTATTATTATTTAAGTTTTTTGCAGACAGTGTGTGTGTGTGTATGTGTGTGTGTGTGTGTGTGTATCCTAACACGGGAGCCAAAATGTAGCAGTTGTGTAAAGGGTCAGCAGTGGCCCCTCTATTGACAGGTCAAAGGGCAAAGAGTCATGTGAGGCTGATGGCCATCAGGTTAATCATACTGGCTTTGCTGACACCGCTCAAAATCTCTTACTCAACGGGTAAAGTGAAGGGATTGGTGATTTTTTTGAAAAGTGGAAAGATTTAAGATGGAAAAATACTGAACTTCTCTTGGGAATGAGCCAGACCCAGTTTTTTGAGGAAACTGAAGAAATTAATTCAAATATTGTTGAAATGTCTTGGTGGATGTCATCAAAGTATAGGTTATGTTCATTGTGACATATTTTACAAAGAGTAACAAAAACCCAGTAGATATCTGTGTGTATATTGTGTGTTTTTATAATTGTTCTTTTTTGCTTTTTACAGATTTGTTTTTCAGAATCAAAGGTACGAAATAATCATCATTTTAAAGGTGAGAAAAGTTTTGATGTGACTTGTCATAGTCATAGTCTCTCTGTTTTTGTTCTACATCACAAAAACCTAGTATTTTAAAAAGCTTTCACTTTTTGCATCAATTGTACAGTATCCACCACATTTACTTATATCTCTATTAATATTGTGTGAAAAGCCTTAAAATAATAATTTTTCCTGTGCGGTAGTTTAATTTATTTATTAAATGTATTTTTTTTTTTTTTTCAATTTTAGATTTGACTATTGTTAATGTTAATTCATCATGTTAATGCCAATGAGTGAGGAATGTGGTGTGCCTGTCAGATGGTTTTAACAAATGATAATTTCCAATTAGCAGGTGGTTTGTGTGCACACATGCTTGACCATGCAGAGGAAAAATTATTACAAAGCAACACCACATGGACAATCAGTGTGCACACTGTCCATGTCCATCAGTGTGGACATGGACAATCAGTCCGATAAACAAAAAAACTTTTGTTTTTTTTGTTTATCGGACAGCATCTGCACTCTGGTTGACGGAGTGGTGGATAAAGACGAAGTCAATAAATCTTTGTCCACAGTCAGATCTCTTACAAATAAGATGGGACGTTGGCCACAGTGAAACTTTGTCTGTGCTCCGTTTTGTTCCCTAGGAAAAATCCAGTTTCCTCCCAATTCCCAGGACTTTCACTGAAAACGACACAGCGCTTGATGGAAAGCAATAAAGCAGAAATAAAAACTTAAAATTCCAGTTGTTTGTAACTAGTTTTTATTTCAGTTCACATTGAGCCCCGTTGAAACAGCAGTAGAGCGATAACAAGTCGTTTAATGTGTTTGTGGATGCTGCCGATGCTGCATTGACAGATGTTCTAGTCATTAATTCATCTCTTGAAACAGTCAATGAGGGAATGATCTACCAAGACGGGTGAAAGACATTTATCAACCGAGGCAAATGACAAATGGTACCAAATGTTTCATAGTGACAGACGGATTAATGGAAGTACATTCCTGTTCTTTGTAGATAGGTCTATTGCCTTATTCACACCCCTTCACTTGTCATTTATTCAATCCACTTAATATCGTGAAGGCATAGTCGGCGTTACGAAACACGGATAAATGTCCCGAAGCCGCTGAAACTCGTTGAGCGTGTGGCGGCTCTACATGCCACGAGTCTTTACGCAGCTGTTGGGTCGTTGATCTTGCCTGCGAAGATGATGCTCCTCGTCGAGTGCTCGACAATGAAGACCAGGAAGGGTCGGTTGAGCTTCACGTCGACGGGGAGGCTCATCGGCATGATTTCAATGGTGGTGGCGGCGGTCGCTTCCGTGCCTGTTTCATCCACACTCAGCACAGCCTTGTGAGAGACCTGCAGGGAGGGGGAAAGGAAACGGTCAACGCTTTGTTGCCATTTAAAAACTGGTCATACGCGGACGACAATCTACCTTTGAGACTTTAAGCTTGATTTCTTCGGATATGGCAGAGAAATCAGCCATGTCACTGTAGGCCTCCGTTATTCCCATTTCCTTTAGAGTCTCATCCACCGAGGTTTCGACGGAGATGGAGAATTTAGGCATGAAGAGGTTCAGGTTGCTGTAGAACAAAAGATCTTGAATTATGCAACACTTGCCTGTTGATACATCATCCACTGTGCCGTGATGTTCCTCAACACCATGGTTCACATTTCTAAGAAAAAAAAACAGAACTGATCTTCCTCTTACTTCTTGTAGAGACTGTTGTGCCAGCGCCTCAAGTACTCCTTGCTGATGAAGCCCTCAACCACCTCCATTTTGTTTTTATCAGGCAGAACAATCAACATGGATGTGTTGCCCTTGTACGGCAGTAAGACGATGGTGCTGTGGTTGTCATGGTCGTGATAGTAATCGAAACGTCCCATCTTCTTCATCATGTCCACCTCAACTTTGGTGTTTTCATCCACATGGAAGTCCGCCTTCTCTGTTAGGTTTTTGTCGAAGGGCCTCTCCCACTGTCCTGTATGACGCAACAAAGGAAAATGAGAGCAATACAAAAATTATAGATGGATTGCGAGATTGTGTATTTGGTTGCTTATGTTGCTGTCAGGTATGACTATTTGTGTGTATGGTTGGTACCTGTGTGTGTACCTTGCCTTTTGCCCAATGACTGCTGGAGATACTCACCAGCCCCCCTGCAACTCTTCACTGCTTAGCAGGTGGAGATAATGGATGGATTTTCTCCAGCATGGTTCTACTCTTAAAATATGTCAATCAAATGAGGATTGTTTTGTAGGCTTACCTCTGAAGTAGACATAGTTGATCAGCACCATAGCCATTGAAGGGTCCAAGTCCTTCACAATATCCTTGATCTTGTCTTGGGTTTTTGTGGCAATGCGTCTGTTGATCTGACCCACAGCTTCAGAGGGGTTGGAGAAGTCAACGCTGAAGACCTCGCCAGCATAGTGATTCTGAATGTCCATCAGGTACGACTGCAGAGGATTGAAACCGGTGCGCACCGCAACAGAGTTCCCAAGGTCCAGCTTCTGCTCCTGCTGGCTTTGGCCAAGCATTTGGAAAAGATGGCCGTAGGCCTCATTGACCCGTGCCTGGTCTAAGTCGGCGTAGCCCAGGCCGGAGAACAGCTGGGCATGGGTCTTGCCACGGGCCCCTGTGGACAGCATGGACAGAGCGGCGGAGAGGCCCAGGGGCGACATGAAGATGTTTTTTCCGGGAGCGGTTCTACCATTTATGTTTCTGTAGAGGGCAAAGGTGAACTCGGCGTTGGGAGGGGAAATAGCGTGGCATTTCATGGCCTCATGGTGGAGGTGGTGGTCGGCTCGGGCCACAGCCAGCAGCAGGGCTGTCAGAGCGCAACTAGCAAAGATACTACGCATCTCAGAGCCTAGCAAGGAGAAAACAAGTCAGCTATGTTAAACACAGAAGAGCAGGGTAACTGACTCCACCTTCCTGCAGCTAAAACAAGCGTCCAAAGCTATTTCTTTTACTGAAATTTGCTTTTAAGATTAAACTGGTTGTACTGCTGATGTCCATAATGTGACTTGCTTACCTTTACTGTCCTCTTTGCAGCAGAAGGCTTGTGAGAGATTCCCAGTTTTTATAGAGGAGCTCAGAGAAACAGCTGACAGTTTGGTCAAAAATTAACCAGGAATAAGCCTCTCTTGGTCTCTGTCCTTTGATATCTGACCGGTCCATCTCCACTGATGCAACAGACCCCACTCAGCACATAGAAGATAAGAGACTGCTCTCACAATATGTCTACACTGAAACATATAGATATTCTTAGGGGCCTCAATATTTTTTCCCCCTTCATTTTAAGGTTTTAACAACTTATCGTCACCTTCCTAAAACAAAGGCCTAAGTCATATTTTGCCAAAAGTTATCTTTTTACTTAAAATCATCTATTAGCCATTATTCTTTAGGAAGGTGACATTATGGAAGTATATGCAACATCCAACTGCAAGTGTGTTTGCAAGAATAGAAGCCAAATGTCATTTTTTGTTGATTTTCTTTGACACAATAGGGTGAAAGGAAACATTTCTGACTTGGACTCTAATATCTGGTGAAGTGGCGTGTAGCAAGTTGAACCTTGACCTTTTTTGCAGAAACGTCTGGAATAATTATTTTTAGCATCTTAATATGACTTTAGGACCACTGCCCTGCTGGACCACCAATAGTGAAGCTGAAAACTGTGTTGGCAGTTCTTCACCTTTATCATTCCTCTCACTTCAAAACAGTCCCACAGCATGATGCCGCCACCACCGGGCCTGACATTTGGTTATTTTCATGGGTTAAGCTTATGCCGACTTCTTCAAACATTCATCTTTGTCTCTTTGTGCCATAAAACTTTATTCTGTGTAAATATTTGGCTTGGCCGTGTGGATAACTACAATTTTCATTTGTGTTTCTTTATTGAACTAAATCGTCTTAATGTCCATGTGAATATTTCAAAGTTTTAAAGACAAAAGGTTTTCTTGATGGGAACCAGTACGCAATACTACAGCGCTTTTCTTGTATCGCCAAAAAATTACCATAAATACATTAGTTTAACAACATTTAGTTTCAGACAGCAACAATGCTAGCTTTCTGGAAAAGGAAAACGTCCTTATTGATGAACGGAGCGCAAAAATAAACACCAAATTTTTAATCACGTCGCACTGAAGCACTGAACATTTAAAGGAAGCACGTCACAACTTGTGTCTTACCACAGAGTTGATCATTTAAGCCAAAAGAAATAGTTTTTTTTGTTGTTTTGTTTTTTTACTCATTCAAAACACAAAATATTTCGGAACGTGTGTAACAGAAGTTCTTGCATGAATGACGCCCACTACTACATTTTTTAACATCCTATGAAGCAGTGTGACACTCAGACATATTACTTATCTTATATAGCATTACAGTTTACACTTCATAATGCTCCACTGGATATAGCAGGAAGAAGAGGACATAAATATGTAGTAGGCTGCAGCTAATTGGAAGGTTTTGTTTATTATCTGGTTCTTGTGTCCACTCATTATCAATGCCGCCCTGGGCAAGTGCCCTGTCTTATTTTAACAAGAATTAATGGACGTGGGCAGCAATTAGTTTCAGAATATGAAAACGTGAGTGTGGCAGAATAATTTTAGTTTGGTGTCGTTTCGCGCAGAAACCAAAGAAAAGCAACACAGTACTGGGTCCCAGAAGGGACAAAAAGGGTGAGGGAGTTCAGGCGGACTTCAGTCAGCTGATGATTAGGGTCCTGGGAGAACTGGCATCACGCCGACACTGAGGCCTGGTTTAATCCCATCGATCAAGGCAGCAAAAACAGACTCGTATCATGGCAATTAACATAAAAAAGAAAAGATCAACCTTCATCTGTCTGCTACAGCCAACCGCTGCTGGGAATCTGGGATCACTGCACCATGACGTAGAACTGTGCCGATGGGATTGGGAAAGAAGTTGATGATGTTGATGGCGAACTGCTTGAAATGACTCAAATCTGACAGCAGCATCACAACACCACTGTTGAAGAAAAAACCTGGAAGCCAAGGAAAAGATCTCTTGACATTATTTCAGCTTAAGAAACGTATTTAAGGTGTACAAAATAAGTTAGATGAAAAAGTGCATTAAATGTGTATGAATTCAGAAAATTTAACAAGTTACGTATCAAACTTTTTTTCTTTTTTTTTTTTGCTTTGGTTGTGTTTAATTACGACAGTGCAGAAGGCCCATTGTAGGTAACAGGAGGAGTGAGTTTCTGGCAAACAAATCTCTGAAATGTTTCAGAAAGTTCAAGAACATTGCTGAGTTTGAAAAGTAGAACATTGGCTTGAAAAAACTCAAAAGATTTCCCAAAGTCAAATATTTGAAACTCAAGAATTTCCAAGTTTTTTCCACAAAATTTATTTAATGGATAATTTAAATTAACAATATGAGTTGATTTAAACTCATATTGTTAATTTCAATTATCAAAAGGTCATAAAAAATGTGATTTTAATTGAAAAAGAGGCAGGTTTCTGATTTTTTTCTTCTTCCCGCTCTCTTTTCATTCATGCAAGTGAAAAGGAAGTTTGTGAATTAATGATGAAATTAGTTAAATCTAGTGAATAAACTGATTGATTGACTGACTGGTGATTGGGAATATTTTAGTTTTGTCACATAGTGATACAAACATTATGTTTGAGTTTAAGGATTTAACCTTAAACTCATGTACTAGTGTTTTAATGTGCTTAAATGAACACTTTACACTTGAAAGGGCTTGAGAAAAAAGACTAAACAAGTTTTGAACTTGAAATTTCTCCATTTGGATCAGGAACAGATTCCTCACGGCTCTCAATCCAGGGTTTCGCCATGAACCGGTGAAAGCCTCGCAGATTTATAGGCTGACATTTGTGTTAGTTATGAATGGATCTGCCGTCCCCTTCATCAAACCGTCCTCTATTCATCATCTCTTCACTGAGGTAAATAGCAACGCGGCGTTGCCACGCTGAGGCAGAAAGCTGCAGGAAAATGTTACACTACTTCAGCAGCCCTTTTTCTTTTTTTTTTCCTGTTTTGTGTCGGCGAATGAGCCTAGATACTCTGGCAAAGCAATTTCCCAATAATTGCCTAAGAAGATAAAGAGATGTTAAGGGAGGAAATGGGTTTCGGAGTGGTGGTGGAGGTTGGGGGGAAAGACAACAGAGAAAATGCTTTTATAATGGAAGAGAAAATGTTTTATGTTTTTTTGCCAGATAGCAGCGATTCAGTCACAGGGATAAATTGCAGTCATTTGAATGTCTTTTCATCATCTTTGCGAAAATGGGGGAATAAACCGTGAATCATCTCATAATGTTTGAAAATCAATATGCGCTCACTTCTCTGAACTCTCTGGAAATGTAGCTTTCTGCTCTTATGAAGTGCAACACTGCTGGGGGGGGGAAGAAGAAAAAGTTAAACCCAAAGCTTCCTTGTTTTGCAGGTAAATATGGCACAATGAACAGAAGAGACAGGAGAGACTTTCTTCCAGGGGAGAACCGATCACTGATTACCGTTCTTTATCGGCCAATGCCAATTTTATTATTTTTTTTGCCTGAAATGTTGCAAAAATACAGTAAGATAGTTGCTTAGTTGGCAACAGTGTGGTGACTATTGTTAATTGCGAACATGCAGTCATGACCTGGTCTGTCAATCAAAGCTCCCTCATAGCAGAGCAGAAGAGGACAGTGGTTGATTTTTACACCTTTGCTGAGGTAGATAATATCGGCTTCACCTGTAAGCATCGGCCGATCACCAAACTCCCAAAACTAAGGAAATAGGTGCCAATAAATAGATGCACCCCTACTTTCTTCATATCTTGACGTTTTCTGTGGTATCGGTAATCCGGCCAATGAGCAGCAGGAGTCTGGCCAGGTAATCGTAGACGACGAAGACAAACGGTCTGTCGAAGGCGATCCGCTGGGGGACGGAGAAGTCCAGGGGGACGTCTGTCCACCTCCCCCTCTCTCCAGATCCGAACTCGTCCAGCTATTGTTCTTCAAGCGATATCTCACCCCGAACTCTTCTGAACCTCGTAGAGTTCCAGCTTCCTCTCCTGTGCGCTAGAGGAGTTGGCAGCATTTAAGAAAAGCGATGAAACACCAGCGTTTCTTACGACGCTCTTCTACAGCTTGGATTTGAGAAAATCCAGGCTGTAGGATTTTCTCAACTGAAACTTTGGGAAACGGCTTTCTGCCCTCCTGTGAAAACAACAATCCTTGCGCCAATGGATCCGCCGGCAGAGGTCTTGCAAGAAGTACTGATGGCTTTAACAGGCCCGTGTAGAGGGAAGAGTAATTAGCGCTCATTTAGAACGTTCTCGGCTTCATTCATCACGGGGCAAAAAGGCAAACTGGCTGCTGAAGACTGAAGAGAACAGAGAAATTTTGGGCACCTGCTTAAGCGGTTGAGATGTATGGACTCATGTTTATTGTTACAGCAGGTAAAATAGCTTTACCAGCAGCAATGGAAATATTACACTCACCAGAAGCTTTACATATGAAACTAAAGCTACTGTTTCTTGTCTTCTATGAGTAAATAAAGGGGGTTTTGTGGGAACACCAAGTTCCGTCTTTAAAGCAGAAATCTGTGTTTTAAAGACAGAACTTTAAATCACCGATTCTGAATTGTGTGTGTATATCGGGATCAAGGCTGTGGAATCCAAGGTGTTCTGCCAGGTCAGGGTTATGTACAGTACTTCTGATATCATTTTATTTATTTATTTTCCATATGGCCATTTGGAAGTGAGATCTTTATACTCTATGAATGCAGTAGGTCGTCCCGTCAGTTTCACTTGCAATTTCAAGCTTCCAACATAGCCTAGAACTTAATCTAATCGAGAATTGGTGGCATCATTGAGAATTGATCTTCGTAGATTCTTTCCATCAGATCTGACTGATGAATAGTGTCTGAAGATATTTTGCAAAGAATAATGGGTAAGCATGACTAAGACATCCCTTTTTTTAAAACAAAACAAAAAGACTTCAGTATCCATTTTATGTGTTTCAGGAGATTTGTTGATTTATTTTTAATATTTAAAATGTCTTCCAATTACAGGGCTCAATGTTTGGAAATTACAAATGGGGCTACAGGAAATTACAGTTTATTAATCTCTGAGAGGCTATATTTGCATTATTATGTCATTATTATTTCATCCCTTGAAAATTGTTCAAAATAACAAAATTACCATTTGTCGTAACAAGTTTCTACTTAATGCTAGTGGGAAAGATCTGCAGTGTTACATACAAACCAAAAGTGGCCCCTGAAGGCCAGCTGCCCCCTGGTGGCCGAGCAGCATCATCACCTCGGACGAGTCGTCCAGGAACATCATGGCGCCTCCTCCACGGAGGCTGTGGCGTTGAGGTGGAGGCTCCGTGTGGCGGCGTTCAAAAGGCTGCCGGCCTGATTTATGGTTAATTAACGAGGAGAGCATGTTATGGATGAAGTATGACAGTAAAATGGCAAAGACAGAAGTTGCACACCTATTAAAAAACCCTCCTGCTGCATAGATTTATGACCGCCAACTGTTATAGAAGGATATAAAAACAAGAGCTAATGAGAAAGCAGATGCTCGGTTGGTCTTTGTTCTTTGACACAGATGCAATAAAGATGTATTATGGTACTGACTAAACATTATGTAATCTGTGTCCAAATCATGATGGAAGTGAAACTTACATGTAGATTTATTACAGAGTGATCAACTTTTCTTTTTTCTGATTATTCTGGTTTACAACTAATAACAAAACAACTGAAAATATTCTCAGTAAATTTGAAAAAAACAAAACAAAAAAACAAACAAAAAACACTTTTAAGACAGAAGCATAGACAGGTATTGAGAAATGTTACACTAGATTTTAGGTAATGCTAGTTTGGATAAGGAATGTGATCACTGTAACTCATGTCCTGGATGAATCTATTTGTGCTGTTTGTCAAACTCTGACCTTGTAAAACTCCTCAAACTCCTGACTGAGTTTTGCTTCTGCTTTTTCAAGGTTGCTTATTGGCTATTTTTTTTTTTATATCCCACACTTTTTCCTTCCACTAAACTTTCCATAAAAATGCTTGAATACAAGTAGGTCTGTCACAATAATCAAGAAATAAATTAATTCACGTGATAGATTAAAACAAACTCAATCATTTCCATTGGCATGATTTAGCGTTTCTTTCTTTTTTTCTCTCTTTCTACCAAAAACTGGATGATAAAAGTCTTCAGTCTGGTGCTTTGGTCTCAACTAGCCCTTTTTTGAAGGTCAATTTTGTTTACAAAGTCTTCAAATTTGATTTGATTTTTTTTGTTTTAGTTATTTTGGGTATTTAAAATGTCTTCCAGTTCCAGTGTTAAATGTTTATTGGAATGTAAGGCTTACTAATCTTTTATATGGTGCTCTTGCATTATTTTACCATTAGATTAGTTAAAATTGTCTCAAAACAACAATAATATAATTTATCAAAATAACTTCTGGAACAATTTATCGTCCAGGAAAACCTATTGTGACAGGCCTGGATACAGATCTCTGCAACCAGCCAGCTTATCTGGTTGCAGAGAAAATCATTGACATTTACTTGTGGTAAATGTCAATAAGTGTCAACTGTCTTCCCTCCATCATACAGGCCATGACACAACATAACATTTCTATGTTGAAAATGAAACTCAGAAATTTCCCTGGTTCTTTCTAGAAAATTTTAGAGATTAATGTCAGAATTTTTGAGTTTATTCCTCCTCTTTTTTCTGTAGTGTTGCATTCACATGGTTCCTTAATCTTCTACAAAAACAATATTTTGCGCTCATCTCCATGTGTGCAGCTCCTGAGTTTAAGTGCTTGACCTCAACCACAATCCCAGCACTGGGATACAGGCTAACCTACATGTAACCAGGGCCGGCCCAAGGCATAAGCAAACTAAGCAGCCGCTTAGGGCTCCAGGGCCACCATGGGGCCCCCTGGTGGCCGCCATAGGTCATGCACGCTTCGCTGGTAACATGAGCTGCTGTGCAGAGCGTCCAAAGCTCTGGTAGAAGATCAGTTAGCAAAACAATGTCTCACAAAAGGACTTATCCTTCAGGGAGAAAGAAAAGTGGAAGACTAGAAAAAAGCCAAGATAAGATTTGTTGAAATGTTTATAAAAAAGATTTGTGAAGCTGCCAATAGAAACTTAGCTTTATAGCGACGCTTCAGTTCAACAGTCAAACATTTATGCTGCGTCTTTGTGTGAAGCTGAGTTTTGGTTCTCCTGCTTGGCTCTGTATATTTCTGAGGTTTTTTGGCTTCAAAACAGCGTTTGATAATGTTTGATAACAATAATTAAAACTTCTCAGTGTTTGATATTGTCTAGTAAAATGTTTTCCATCAGGCTACATGGCTGCTGCATTAACATATCAATGAGCTGCTCTAAGCCGTAGTTGGTGATATTGTTGTTTGATGCTCATCATTTATGTGGCTAAAACAAACATTATTTTTACATCGACTTCTGTGAAACTTCTGTTAAAATCATATGAAGTCTCAGAATCAACCCGGTACAGGGAAGAAAGACTCACCTGGTATAAATTAAATTTTTAGCTATTGGAGTAACGCTGAAGAGAAATTTATTTAATCATAGAATGTCATGCGTGTAGCGCTGCACCGATTGCAGTTTTCTAGCCGATCCCCGGTAACCGATCTTTAAAGAGCCTGACCTGCCGATTTTGATTTTGGCCAATACCAATTTTTTTGTCTGAAATGTTGCTAAACATTGCAAGAAAGTTGCTGAGTTGGCAACAGAGGGGTGAATATTGTTAACTGTAAACGTTCAGACCTGACCTGGTGGGCCGGTCTGTCAGTCAAACCTCTCACTGCAGAGCAGAAGAGGACAGAGGCTGATTTATAAACCTTTGCTGACAAAAATAAGATCAGTGGATAAGATGGGCTTCACATGTAAGTATAGGATGATCACGATCCCCCAAAATTAAGGAAATCGGCACCCAGAAATCAACTGGTTGATAAATCAGTTGGCCAATAAATGTATCCTATATTATACATGCATAGATATAATGTAAACATCACTGTCATAAATGCAATAAGTTTATAGCAGGTGTCCGAATGATCTAATTGTCTAACTGTTGATTCCAGAAATCCACATTGTTACCAGAAATAGAGGGCCCCAAAACCATATTTCACTGAGGGCCCCATGGAGGCTTGGACCGGCCCTGCATGTAACAGACATCTTGGCTTCTCCTCTTGCCATCCCGGCCCGATTGGGCAGAGGACATGCAGCACTCCTGCTTCGGAGAAGTGGTGAGGGCTCGGTGCGGGGGCGCCTGTTGTGCTGAAAGCATATTGATCTCCGGAGCTGAGCGTTTGACCTTTGGGTTGAGCTCCGAGCAAACAGTGGGAGCCTGTTTTCAGTTTCTTAGAATTTCACCAACAAATAATGTGCATCAGGTGGACTCTAAGGACAGAGCACAGCCATTCCTCTCTCGCACTCTGGTCAACATGGATTTTGAGCTCTTATGCAACCGGTGCATACCTTTATTTTCGTGAAGTTTCCCTGCACACATGCAGTGGCATTCAAGCAGAAACTGTAATGTTGAACGCTGCTTGAATTTGGAGACAAGTGTGTTGTCACTCCTGGTACAGATGTGTGAAAAGCGGTCAGCCGGTCCGTAGTCTACGCCTGTCAAAGGGGAATAGTGATTTCCAGCTGGGTTTCTATTACGAATCTGCAGAAAACTTTGTCAGTATTATTTTGTCAAAACAATACAATTTCGCAATTACGGTGTTTCCATTTAACAAGGAATGCAATTAAAATCCCACATGAATAAGCTTAAGTCATTATAAAAACATGCTGGACCATCATTCTGGCGTCTTCTTCGTCTTTTCCACCAGCAGTAACGTCTGCTTGTTGATCATGTGACTCATGTGATGCTACAGTAGTGTTTCCATAACTGCTTTGTGAAATACACTAAGTTTGATACGACGGAGAAAAAAACCCCCCACCTCAGTTAATTTAACAACATCATACCGGAAAGCATAAAGTGAAACTTAAAAATATCTTAATTAAATTTAAAGGGATTTTTCTCAGTTGCAATGCTGCAGTAAGAAGAAAAAGGCAGTGTTTTTGTTTGTTTGTGAGCTAAAAATGTAAAGCTTGATAAACAGTGGCAAATATGCCAATTTGTTCAGAGCGGGTGGACACATTTTTATCCAGCCTTTGAAGTTACCTAACCTGTTTCCATCACAACGTAAGAGACGAAGCGTTACGACAGAGGATCTCAGAGGAGAAACAAAGTTTAAATTGCCTTGCTAAAAAATGTCATCATCTCCTGTTAGCAACTCCAATAAAAGCTGGTATGCATGAAGAGTCCTAGATGTATTATATTATTCCAGCATGGAGACAAATCTAGGTGAGTAGCTCCTCTATTTAAGATGCTGCCTCAGTAACGGAGACATGCAGAGCTGAGTTGACTTTCAAACAGATTTATATAGATACTTCTAATAAACTTCTAACTTCAGATGGAAATATGCCAATTTCAGATGCCAATGAACTGTTTAGGCATCCATTGTTCATCAAACAAAGAGCCGTTCTCCTTATTTATTATTAGAGGTACAAATAATTGTCCCAACAGTAGCTTCATCAAAAACAATTAGTTCTCACCATTTTTCCATTTGCAACTGCATTAAAAATAAATTTACTGCGCAGCTTTCTACAACATGGGTGCCGATACGTTTCCATCTCCGCGCCCCATGTTGTCAATTAGGATCTCTATAGGAAGATAATGTGGTTGATTAAAGGTTTAAATGGCTATTAAGTTATGCGGACAAAAACAATGTTTCTTTTAGTAATAGCCTCGTTAAATATTATCAATATAATCTCAGGATTGGAACTAAACAGCAGGTCATGTTGGATTCTCAGCAGGCAACCAAAAGCTCCAGCATTGATGCTGTAATGCTGCGACGCCACCATGTGGTATTTTATGTCTACTACATCTGAAAGAATTAATTTTTTCCAGGGAAATTTCCCCTTCGCCCCTATCATAAACGGTGTTCTGGTCATTTAAGCAGCAACAATCGCTTTGAGAACACTAGAAATCAATATAATTAAGCAGATTGTTAGAAATGATTACCACAACTATGACCGTGTTAAACCTGCTGGCAATAATCTGCTCATCTAATCCTCCAATGTGACCCTGAGGGAAATTTAATGAACCGGAAGAAAAGCCAGGCCAGCCATAGAGCCTCTGTTTGCCCCATTAGAGGAAACTGGTCCAATTAAGTGTGTTTTTGATGCGAGGATGTACAGCCAAGATGACTCAGAGGTACATCTGAGGCAGGATGAGGTAGCAGTAGAGCGAGATCCAGAGGAGCAGCAGGACTTCCAGCTCTAATGGGGTTGAGTTACAGCAGGCTGCTATAGACTGAAGACTGAGTCCTCCGTTGTTCCTGGAACGCAGATAAACACATGAGAGATCCATTAGGGCTTTTTATGTTTCATTTCATATATTGCATTCAGAGAAAGAACACAAAGCAGGACTGATTGCCTGGTTTGGATGAGTGAAGCAGTTGAAAGGACAATTTTCCCCTTTCCCTTCTCATCCCCACATTTTGACCCGGTGTGTCCCTTCCTACTTCCATTTCCATTCAGAAAAAGATTCCATTACCATGTGCTGAGCCACTGTGTATCACTGTATTTCTCTTTTTTTGATTTATTGAACTAAATAGTCAAAAGGAAATCCTGTAATCACATCTACGATTTAATTTTGTGCTATATTCTTCTCTTAAGGCTTTTTATTCAGGGTCTTTGCGTGGCACAGTGGGTAGAGCGGCGGGCGTTCCGCATGCGGAGGTCATAGTCCTCCCCAAGGTTGCCCTGTGTTCAATTCCTGACCTAAGTACCTTTGCCGCATGTCGTCCGCACTTCTCTATGTCTCCTTCCTGTCTACATACTGTGAGAAAAATGGAAAAAGCCACTAGTGTTAGCCAAAAATGTATCTTATATATATAAAAAGCTACTTCTTATTCCACCCTAGCCTAAGGCCTTCTTCTACGCTTTGCTTCATATAGAGGGTCTAAACTCTTGGCTATTGAGAAACAATTGCTGGCTGGAGGTGTGGACTGTCCTGAAGTTTTAAATGACTGGATCTGATTTTACCCAATGTGCCAGCTGGATGGGAAACTTGCCAGAAATTGCTTGTTCCTGTAACCAACTTTGGTGTCTCTGTCCTCTGTGAAATTTAACACCAGTTAACTTGTCGCTTGGAGGTGTTTTATATGAGAAATTACTACAATAATTTCTCATGTAATCACAAAGATTTACCCCTGCAGAGGGTCGGAATTCAGAGTTTTGATCAGGCACAAGGGAGATTAGGACTTATCAAGAGGTTAAGTGTGTGCGCAATGATGAATCAGTACCATAATGACTGAGAAGACGCCCTGCAGGCCACAGTCCGACTGTTATCGCCCTCATGGACGTCATCAGGAAGGCTGTTGGGGGTAGTTCTCTGATCTGCTTTCAGATCCTCAAGCCTGCTGATCGTAGGTTCCCGTTTCCTCCAGTCTTCTGTTTGAACGAACCCGTAATCAGATGATTTCATTAGAAGACCAGCTTCCTTCATTTTCACTTCAGCTCCAAAGCCCTTGCTGTTGATTGTAGCCCCATTTGTATTCAGGATGTTAAAACCAGCGTCTTCTGAGGACATTTTTTCCGCTGTTTTATCATTGAAACTTTGTAATTTCACATGTTTCTGACTTCCTGTGTCTTTCTTCTCGACATGAGCTTCCTCTGACTCACTCCATTCCTTTAGATCCTGTCCTTCCTTTAATCTTCCCAAATCTTCCTCCACTGTTCTCTCACTCGCAAGTCCCAATTTTCCAGACAGCTCTGCTCCTCCTTCCTCAGCATATTTCCAACTTGCTACTTCAAAAATAGTTGCTTTTACTCCACCATCTTGAATTTTGTCAAACCCATCTTTCTCTTTACCATCACTCTCCATCCTTTTGTTGCTTTCTTTCTCGGTGTAAGTGTCTCCGTTTGTTCTTCTCTGGGCCTCTGGCTCCAAGTCAAACACAGCCCTCTTGTTTGTCGTTTCTCTAAAGCTACTTTTGATCTTGTCCAAATCCAACTTCCTGTTTGCCCTGAGACGTCCTTCTTGTTTATGTCCGCCTCCGTTAAACATCCCTAGCACTGCCAGATGTTTCGACTCTTCCTCCATCTCCTCGGCTGTTTCCTCTTCTACTTTTGGTACTTGTCTTTTTGATGGATTACTTGGTTGGAAAACATCTTTATTCAGATCCAGGATGTAGCTGTAAGCATCCTCTTCGTCTGAATCCAATGCCGACAAGCTGTAGATTCCTTCTTCGGAACTCTGGGAAACGTGGCTTCTCTTACCGTAGCCTCGATCCGAACTCCTATCCATCCACGATCGGATATCTTGGTTGGCTATGCCTGCTACCAGCGGACTTGGTGGCTCTAACGCTCGTTGAGTAAAGGGAAAGGAGGTTTCGGGGCTTCCACTCATGTTGGAGTTGTGGGCTCTGGAAGTCTCTGAAGATTTTCTGGACCATTGTCTCCACAGTCGTTGCTCATCGCTTTTCTCAAAGGTTCTGAGCAGAGCTCGGGCTTCTGGATCGTCAGCCAGGGTCTGTCCAAGGCCGACTGGTTCAAGAGACTCAAAGCTGGGAATCTCTTGAAAATCAAACAGTGCCATGTGATCCTGTAATATGAAGCAAAGTCACATTTTAGCACGTTTATAAATGCTTATGATTGTGTGATGTAAAAGCACATTTTGAGTCATGTGATGGAAGCAATGATGGATTTTTATTTCTATTATTATTCTGTGGCTTCGGTAAGACAACCGAATACAGGATTTCGCAATGAACTCAACTTCTGAAGGAACTGAGAATAGGTTGGAAAATCTTTGGAAGATTCCAGGCCTAGCTTCCTCCAACTTTAGAAACTTTTAAAATCTTTTTTATTCTCACTCTCTCTTGTTTCATAATTTTTGACAGAGGTGTTATGTACAACTTTTTAAACTATCTCTGAAAGATAAACAAGGCATTTAAAAACAGACTCTGGCTAAAAACTGGTTAAGTTTAGAAATCTAAATGATGTGGTTATGATAAGAAAAGCTCACAGTTTGGTTTAAAATGTTCTCTGCAGTGATCCATCTGAAACTTTTTGCTACCTTGGAAGTCGGAAGATGATCACCTTAAGATGAGATCAGATTCAACTTTTCTGGACTATGCTAACTCACTAATCATTGTGTCCAGTTGCCAGGCTAATTACTATTAACGATACAAGTTGAAAACAACATATTTCTCAACATCTGAATTATTTACGTTCACTCATAGGTGTAGTAGAGTATGACATCAAGGGTGTAAATACTTTTGCAAGGCACTGCAGTCCTGGTTTCACCAACTGTAACTCGAACTTAATGGTGACTTGCTTAGTCCGGTCCTGACTACAGTTCCCTAGAAATGAATAATGTTGTATAATGAATAAAAAGGACAACCTTGTCCTTTCTTTTACTACAAATTTGGATAAAGGTGATAGGTGATAGTCTTATGGTGTTATGTTAGGCTGTTCCCTATATAATATATATGTGTGTGGAGAATCAGCTTTTCTCTCAAAAAAAGGTCGATGTTCAAGGCAAGTGTATTTCTCAAAGTGTCAAACTGAGCCGACCTCATCTGTGACCGAATGATCCCCCAGGAACATCGACACGTATGTTATGATGGACTGCTCGTCCGGCGAGGCGCACGCCACGTCTGTAGGGAGAAAAATAAACTCTTCTTCATGTTACTGTGGTAACCATTGTGACTTCTTATGACATCTTCATTCTGGTTTTTACCCTCAGGCTCCAGCAGAGGGGGTACATCCAAACACTGATGGGCCAGCATGAAGGCCTGGCGGAGATTTTCCTTTGGTTCCTTGGACAAGCTCTCCCTCAGGTCTACCAGGTCCGGGTTTATGGACTTAATCAAAGCCAGGAAAGCCATTCCACTCCTCCAGCTGGCCCCGAAGTCATCCACATCCACGCCGTACCTGCAAATTCATGGCTATCTTCAAACATTTGTGGAAAATTGTAATTTTCTTCCACTCATCGAGCTTGTACGCAGGCTTACTTTGACGTGCATCTTTGGACCCAGTGCAGGAGAGTCTTGATGGCTTTGCTGTGGTACTTTGCCTCCTTTTCAGTCTTTTTCCCTTTCTTAGGCAGAGTGTTGCAGGAGTAGCTGTCGTTGTCACGGGTTTGAGGTGAGAGGTCACTGGTGGAGGGGTAGGCGCTCAGCGATAAGGAAGACAGACTGGAGGACAAATGTCTCTGCAGGCCTCCTGTCGCCTCCTTCACCTGTTTGGTTTCCCATAAAAGGCCAAGAGACAAACTATAGTGTACATAAAAACATTAGACGGATAATGAAGGTACCCAGTTGCTCACCTGGAAGTGGAGGATAATGTTCCAGACGAGGTTGAGAACAACAGAGGGGAGGCCATCAGCAATGCCGGAGGCGTCGATGCCAAGAAGCTTCACCTGGGGGACAACACTGCTGTAAGTGAGTGGATTACAACGAACCTGGTTGTATTGAACTGATGAGCGAATCCCCACATGTCTGTCGTCCAGGAAAGCCAGGGCTTTGGAGATGTTGTTCAGTCTGAAAATGCGATGAGATGAAGACCTATACCTGTAAAGCTAACATGGAAGCGACAGTGTGAAGAGGCAAATACAAAAGTAACTAAACCTCTTGAATTCTTACACAATTTATCTCATTTGAGCTGTAAACTTGATTGTATTTTATTAAGATTTTACAAACCTGGCCCCCCTTACTTTGATATCCCTGTAAGAAATCCTGTGCAATCGTTTAGGAAATAGTCTGCAGCTGTTCTGTGAAGGTCTCAGAGGTTTATTAGAGAGCAGACAGCATCATGAAGATGCTCTGTTTAGTTGAAACAGTACTGAACACACCACCCGTACCCTAAAACAACCTAAAACATGGTGGTGGCCGAATCATAATATGGCCATGCTATTCTTCAGTAGCATGCCAGGAGTAGATGGGTGGAGCTAATTACAATAAATTTGCTTAATGGACACGTCAATTTTGAACAAACTCACGTTTTTCGGCTGTATCACAATTTGTGTATTTCTCAAAACTGCAATGGAAGCACTTTTTTTGCAACACACGAGTCAAGTGATCAATAACCGGATGTTACTACTGGTGGAAAAGACAAAGAAGACAACAGGAAGGAATGGGAGGACGATGGCGCGGCAAGGTTTTTAATGACTTATTCCATGAGTAAATGTATTCTGGTGTGATTTTAATTGTTTCTTAATTAATGGAAACACAGCAATTGGGAAATTGTGTTTTTTCAACACTAGTGGAACATTGACAAAGTTTTGCGCACATTTGTAACGGAAACACAGCTGGTGACAGACTTAAGACTCAAAGAAAAGATTGAATTCATCTAAAACATACAACTGGAGCAAAAGTGGAAAGATTTTAATTGAATGGCCCAGTCAAAGTCAACAGGAATCTTGCCTAAATATGTGGCAAGATGGGAACTCAGTCTAAAACAAAAATATTGGACTTTATACACCCCCAATTTGTGTTGCTCTATTCCAACAATATAAAAAATTTTTAAATGGTTTCGAGATGAAAAAAATGAGGGAGTTCTTACTAGTTTGCAGCCAGACAGCTCCTCCAGGAGCGCCATGAGCATTCTGCCATCCTGAATGTCCGTGAACAGGTCGGAGACTGCAAGGGGAGGATTTCGCTGGAAACGAACAGAAACAAAAGCTTCTGTGGATAATCGTTTTTATTGTAAAAAGTGCTTTGAAGTGAAGGTCTTGTTGTTCACGCCTTACTTTTTGCAAGAACACATTCATCCATCTGGTGAAAGTTCTCTTCTGCGCACCTTTCCTCCTGTCTGAGAGAGGAGAAGCAGGACGAAGTGAAATGATGGTAATAAAATGTTTCCTAAAACAACTTTGAGGAGACGACACTTCTAACCAATGAAAACATGGCAGGTGATTGAGCAACCAGGTGGTACAAAGCCTACAACGTGGATGAAATCTAGTGAAAAATAGCAACAAGTAACCTTTTTGTATCTTTTTCTTCTGATTACAGGGTATTTAGCTAACCGTATGGATCATTAAAACACATCATACCTTGAGGCTGCCCATTGTGATCACTGATCGCCGTTGCTGCTTTGCTCTGTGAATCCTGTAAGTCCTGCATTCTCAGTCACTCTTTTTGCTCAAGATCCATTGTGGAGATAAAAGAGATGCCAAGAGTTGAACATATCCGCAATCTTCTCTGAGACTTCCTCATAAAAAGAAGGACTGAGGTGAGGCAAAGTGAGACAGCACAGCTTGCTCCAGCACGCCCAAACCTCCCACCGAGCTAAACTTCCCCCTAGGACAACACAGACTCCATGCTATTGGCGGGCAGACGTCCACAGAGTCGTATTTGTAGCAGCATTTGCCAGATTCCACTGGATCTTTCCGTGGGACAAAAAAAAAACACCAATCAGCTGGTTTTACTGTGCTTCATCACATACCAGGAATTAAGACTTGCACAAGAATTTGATCTCTGATTCGTTACCTTTTGGTTACCACATTCTGTTTGAGCATGTTCGAAGCAATCTGGAGAATTAGTGGGCGTAGACATTTTTTAAGCGCCTTAAAAACAAGGTGCATTTGCCAGCGAACAAAATTTTTTGGGTATTTAATTATGCAAAGAGGAATCGATGCATGTTGCTAATAGCAACATTTCTGGAAGATGCCTATACCTATTTATCTACTGAGGATTTTAGTAGGAAACTGGATAATAAAAAGAAATGAATAATTTACTACACAATCATTTTGTGTCACAATATGAATCACATAGAAACCCATGTTTGGTGTTTGACTTTGTGCTGACTCGGGCTCAAACTAATTCTGTTTCCTCCCTAAAGATCTTTAACAAACATCTGTGGTCCAAACAGAATAATTAGATTTATGCTATGATTAAGTGAAACACGTTCAACAGGTCGCAATCGATTTTGTTTATTGTTAGGAGAGAAAATTGGCTTTTTATTTTGAAAAATAAAAAAGCAGTTTTAAAACACATCAAACCAAACATTTGTTGTGTTTTATGTGAACATGGCAAATATGGAGTCATATTTACAACAAAGCTTTTAGTTAATTATACATAAAAAAGTAATAATAATGTGGTTATGGAGGAGTACATTTCCACCAATAAAACTCTAATTTCTAATTTAATTTATGTATTTATATATATAAGAACTTGGACATTATCTTAGATTACAAAACTCATAAATTTGGGGGAAAAGGTGAAATTTCCATCATTTAAATTCGTAACTATGATTTTAAAACTGACATTGTAAAATCAGAAATTTGTAATGTCAATTATTCAATAAGTTTGAATACTATTGAAAAGTTCATTAATTTCAGTAATTCAATCCACTAAATGAATCACATTATAGGTGAAACACACACAAACAGATACATTTTTTAGCCTTTATTTCTCTTAATTTTACATCTGGCAAAAACATTTTTATAGCATTTCTTTAATCCAGAAATCCAGGCTTAGTAAAAATAATTCTTTATACTTGCTTAAAGATTGTTATATTCGAAAAGTATGATTAATCTGACAATCATACTTTCAGTAAATCAGAATATGACTATTACAGGTATATCAAGAAATCTTCTAAATACTCTCTCAAATCTTATCCCCACCAATATTACTTTAGGGCCAAAACAAACCTCAGTGCAGGACACGGTTAAAGGAAGTTGCACCACAAAACGATGCTGACCCAAACCTCTTAATTTGTTTAAACTGTGGAGCAGCTTCTACCTCTACTCTGAAGCAAACACACCTTTAATTCACGTGAGAGTAATGACGGGGTATTGAACTTTTACTGTGACAGCAGACAGTGTCCGACAGGAAAAGCTTCCCCTGGCCCAAACAATATCAAGCTGCCTGTTTTTTACTCTACCTGCCTCAAGAAAGGTGGCGGCCACTGAGCCGGACCGCCTCCTCCGTGGGAAGCAGGAAGTCTGTCCAAGGAACATCGCACGTGGGACTCCCAAGCCTGCGGAAGCCACGCCTTTTCATTCTTTGAGATGCTTTCTGCAGCCTTGCTGTTCCCACGGGTGATGGAGGTCACCGGGGGCGGATCGACAAGGCGGCAAAGACACACGGACATGACGTCATAACCTTAAGGAAAAGCACATTTCGAACATAGGAGTGTGAAGCTCACAGAATCATCCTCCATCCCCTTCTTGAGAGCAACATAGAATGGAAACATAGAATTAAAGTTTCTTTTTTTATTAAAACAAAACATGAGCAAACAATTTAGTCAAAACCCAAGAGCTTAACATTTCTGTGAGTGTGATCACGTGTCCAAACCGAACCAAGTGATTGGCTAAAATCCACTCAGGGAGTTCTGTATTTAAAACGGATCCAGTCAACACGTTTCTCCATCTCCTGACTCAATCAACCATTCATAGTCCGGGCAGGTGACCAGGCTGAAACCTGCCACTGTACTTTCATATGGTTGTTCATTTCCTCCCCATGATGAAGCTCGGGGTCTCAGCGTCGTCCTCTTTCTGCTCTTCTTCCTCACTCTCCTCCTTCCGCTCTTCCTCTACACTACTGTCAGAGTCGTTGTCTCCATCTTTTTTCTCCTTCCCCTCCACCTTAGCCTTCTTCGCCAACAGCTTCTTCAGCTTCAGCTTTTCTCGCTTCTTCCTTCGCTTCGCCGTTCGCTCCTCGGCCTCCACTTGGTTCTGCTCCACTTTCTTGAGGTAGTCCACGTCCTTGCCCTGCTTCTCTGCCATTTTGTCCAGAAAGTCCTGCCGCTGGTATTCTCTGCGGCGTAGGTGGCGGTAGACGTGAAACTCCCCGCTGCCTGCGCCCGCGCTGGAGCCCATCACGTCCCGGACGAATTCCGGCGGCGCTCTCGGGGCCCACTCCTTCGGCCGCTCCGGGATGGGCGGGACCTTGTCGGGGTTCCGCATGAGCCGCTCCAGCTTCAGACGCTGTTCCTCCGCCGGAGTCTTGGGGAGTATCAGCGGCTGAGCTTCTTTCCCCGCAGTCTTCCCTGGTTTGTTATTTTTTTGCGTCTGCGCCGCCATCTTTAGTTGCCTTTGAGTTCTTCCGTTCTGCCCAGTTCAACCCGGAAGCTCTTAAAAGCTCCATGAGTGACTTTTAAAAATATGTTTAATTTCGTTTTTTAGCAAATAAATTATGAAGTACAAGAATGCAAATGTGGTTGGTGATTGACTTAACTTTTTGAAAGTTAATTTTAAATGATTTCTTACGCAACCCACGTTGTTGACGTTTATACGCTCCGACTGGCGTTCGCTTTGGCCAATAGCAGCTCAGCTTAAACTTTCGCGGCCCACAGCCGTCCAATCCGCATCCAGGTCCCGCCCATCAAGCTTGAAGTCTATGTTGTCCTGCGAGTTTCACTCATACAGAACCCAACTTGTCCGTGTGCGACCCGGTTGTTTATCAAGACCTGATAAAACCTCGCAAAAAAACACCATGAACAGTTTAATTAGATCCACAGCCAGGTGTATACGCTCCGGCGCGGTCGTGGGCTTACTCAGGCCAGCCGACGGACTTGTGCGAGCGGCCTCGGCCCGGTTCCTGTGCGCGGCGGCAGACCTCCAGAAGGACCTTGGTGAGATGGTGAAGAAGGACAAGGTGGTGGTGTTTATGAAGGGGACCCCGGCACAGCCCATGTGTGGCTTCAGCAACGCCGTGGTCCAGATCCTCCGGATGCATGGGGTAGATCAATACGCTTCCTACAACGTCCTGGAAGACCAGGAGCTCAGAGAAGGTCAGTGAGCTGGGACCAGTAGAGTCCGAGCAACAAGTTACCATCTCTAATAGGGGTTTGGCTGAAGGCACGGCTTCTTAATCATTCGCCAGTCTGTAAATGTCTCTCTGTTGCGTTTGCGTCCATTTGAACCAGACTGTCATCTCCCTGAGATCAGCTCTTTGCATTTCCAAACGTTTGGGCTTTTATCAGCGTCCTGCAGCAGCACCAAAGGGTGTGGCTCCAAACAAAGATGAGACCAGAGACTTTACTGCTGTTAAAATCTAATTACCAGGGTTGAGAAGAGAGGCATCGATCCACGATCGTGTACTTCACAGTTGGGTTTGTGTTCTCAGGTGTCCAGTCATTATTATTATTATTATTATTATTATTATTATTTCATCTTACTCCTTCCTCTCAGAGCGACATTTCAGCTAATGTCATTATAAGACTTGTTTTTTCTGTGGACAGTGAATAAAAATATGACCAAAAAGAGCAAAAAGTCCACTTAGTGGTACAAACTGGGCAGTTCTGTTGTTGGAAAATCTGGATTTAGTTTTTTCCCCATAAGTCAGTGATGTCATCACACCCTTCTTTTTGTAAAGAATTGAGTGACTAAAGTCAGAATATTACGACAAAGTCCAAATAATAGAAAAATAAAGTTTTAATATTGCCAGAATAAAGTTGTGTTATTAGGAGAATGAAGTAGTAAGTTTATGAGAACTGCAGCACGAAATAAAATAAAAAGCAAATTAACGAGGAACGTCGAGCGTCTTGAGAAGTTGTACTTCGGCGTCTAGTTTACAAATGAGGAAATACTTTATTTTTTAACAAATCAGCAGCAAATGCCTGTCAGTAGGAGGACACTGAAACGATTGTACAAGCGTCTCGAATTCGGAGAAAGAATCACACGAACCAATCTTAACGATAACTCTAGAAGCTTTTTTTTTTCCTCACTAAAACCATTTTTCATCATAATTTTGAGGCAATTTTCTGTCTAAAGAAAATTGTAGCCTAGCTCTAATACTCTGTTGTACAACTCTCAGAAAGGATTATTGAAATAAAAGTCACTTTTTGAAGATATTTTCTGTCATTTGTATTTTAGCTTTTTTTTTTTTTCTTTTTTTTTTAGAAAAGAACCCGTTTAAAATTGGTTCTGGTATAATAACCACAAAAAAACCCCCCTAAATCGTAGATTTTATTCTTAAGCCACGTCGTCCGGCCTCGATGCTAACCAGTGTTCTCCGTCGTGGCTCAGAAGAGTCTTACCTCATTCCTCCATTGTTCCCTTGGTGACTGATCGCCTTGTTTTCTGTCTGGACTTTGATCCGTAACAACAGGAGTCAAAGTGTTCTCCAACTGGCCCACCATCCCTCAGGTCTACTTCAACGGCGAGTTCGTGGGAGGCTGCGACATCCTGCTGCAGATGCACCAGAACGGCGACCTGGTGGACGAGCTGAAGAAGCTCGGCATCCGCTCTGCTCTGCTGGACGCCGAGAAGGAATCCAAGTAGGAAAAGGGGGGGGAAGGAGAGGGAGAGAGCGTAACAAACATCAAAGGAATGAGAAGACGGAAAACACATTCATCAGGTCCACACTTCCCCCGTCCCCTTCTACACTTCCAATGATTGGAGATGAATCAGCTATGGAGGCAGATTGAATACGTTACGCAGCCGGTTTACTGCTAATGAAACCGGCGGCGTGTTAGGGCCGTTGTGGATAGAAACAAAAAGTAGTAAACGTCTGAGAAAAAAATCTAATTCTGAGACTGATCTCGGAAATTTTCTAGGGAAAAAAAAAAACATTTTCTAGAAACTTTCTGAGATCAATCCCTGATTTTTCTGAAAAACCTCAGAAATTTCGAGATTAATCTCACAAGTAGTCTTAAAAAAACCCCATCAAATTTCTGAATTTGAAAACAAAAACAATCTGAAATTGGCCATTTTTTTTCTAGAAAATTTCTGAAATTAATCTCAAAATTGACTCCTTTTTTTTCTATCTACAATGTCCTTAATACGCCATCGTAAACAAACGCTTTAAAGTTTGGGTTTTTTTTATGTATTACAATCAGAGCCTTTTGCACCAGTCCAAAAATACAAATCATATCGGCTTTAAAGTTCCTATTTGTTTTTGTTTTATTTGTTTGTTTTCACCTAATTTTGCCAAATCAAAATGGTTCATTCCTTTGGGTAACGTTTAAAGGAACAGAGTTCTGTATCAACATCGCCACGGTTTCCTTCCTTCAGAAATCTGGACTGCCTCTTCTCCACATTTAGTTCTCCCTAAATTCAGACTGATTTCAGTTCACAATGATGATGTTGACACACTTGAAACCTTCCAGATGCACTGCCTGTAGCTCCACTACATAAAGAGGGAACAGGGATTAATATGCATTATGATTTTAAAAAAAATTAATAAAAAAATCCAACCTCTTTCCTCTTTTTGCTGTGATTTACATACGAAGTCTACCAACTGTGTTTTTCTGCTGAAATCCGCTGAAACGCACCAAACACACTTTGCCTCTTCTTCTTCTTCTTCTCTGACTTATTTCCTGCCCTGCTGGACAAACTGTGGCAGTTTGAATTTGTTACATCCGTCTTTTTCCGACCTGTCAGGGTTTTTGGGGGGTTTTTTTCCTCTTTTTGTCGCAGAAGAGAGTGTTTTTATATTTGGTTTTGGAGCGTCCTCCAACAGTTGTATTATGAAATGAATGTGTAGTACACTGTAAGATATTGTACATTTAAAGCCTATTGTTAAATGTATTTTAGGAACATGTTAACGCTGCAACAATTAAATATTTTCAGATGCAGATGACGAGTCGGCTCTTTGTTTCTGGCATATCTGATGGTCGCTTTTAATATTTGACGAGGATAACTTGAAAAGGCTGTTTTTATATTATTTTTGACTTATGCGTGAGTAAACTATCCAAACTAGTCTACCGACTATCCCCCGTCTTATTAAATTATGATTAAACTGGGATTAGCTCAGATCTCAAGAGTATTACTGAGCTACGTCTTGTAAAGTTAAAAGTAGTCACAAAAATTTTGATTGAAATCAGAACAAAACATGGTTATGAAAAGATGAATAGATTTTATCGTTTTTACGTTTTCCATTTTAACATTATTCTATATTCGCATAATTTATTTGATAAAAATTTCACTTAACATTTTTTTAGGAGTATTGCCATCAATAGTCCAGCGAGATAAATCTGGCCAGATTCATTCTAAGGGCCCTAAATGGCCCCTGGACCACATCTTAGACACCCCAGATCTGGGACTTTGGGGCTCTAGAGAATTACTGTGAATCAAACTGTTTATTGGTCGTTTTCTTTTTTTTTCTTAATATAATTTTGTCTCTAGCTGATGTCCCTTTTTTTTTTTTACCCCTGCCCCCAATATATTTCTCCAATTTATTCCCCAAAATAATTCAATTATGTTTAATTTTTGTATTTCTACAATTTAATCCCATTTCTACCATATTAAAATGTAATTAATTTGGGATTAATTGCATTTCTGTAATTTTATCCCCAAATAATTGAATAACTTAACAAATTAAAAGTAAATTATTTTTAATTTAATAAATTTTAATAAAATAATTACCAAATATAATTTTTTATTTATTTTTTTATTTTAGCATGACATTTTTCCTGGTGTGTGAAAATAAACCGCTGCCTTATTGCAATAGTATGTTCCCGTGTTTTTCCTGTTTTGAAGCGTAGCAGCGTTTTTGGTCATTTTTTGTAGTTTTTTTTTTTTCCTTTTTGAGGTCAGGTTTACACAAGTAGCTACATTAGATGCATCTTTAGAGAATTAACGGACGTCTGTCTCACTCCAATGGCAGGATCTCTTGTCTTTCCCATCTTGAGGAATAGAATGGACACAGTGGGAAACAGGAAGCCGTGTGGATTATTAAAAATGCTTCACTTCTGCTTATTTTCTAGGAATTGTTTGGGGGTTTCACACATTGCATCATTAGTTGTGATATTAAAACAATTACGTCTTAATGTGGGATTTTTTTTTTCTTCTTCTTGCTTCACGAATGAATTTAGATTTTTACGAATGTTCAATGTGAAATCATTTTTCTGCAATAAGCCTGGGATGGTGAAGCCTGCTGTAGACGCTGAGGAAACAAAACGGCTGTGCTGGTTCAATCCAGCTTGTCTGGAGCAGATGGTGTTCCACAAGGCACCTTTCACAGCTGTCTGTTTTTTTTTCCTCTCCAGATAAAAGTGCTAAACATTCTTGTTCTGTCTTATTTTATCTATTATGACATGAAAAAAAAAGTGCTGTTTTTGCTTGCTCATCTGATCTGAACCGTCAGCCTTTAGTGTAGAATAACAACAAAACGGAAACACTAAAAACTGAAGGAGGGCGTCCCTTCCGGACTGTTCCTTTTTAGATCCAGAAGTCACAAGAAAGTCACCAAATCTAGAGCGAATGCAGAGCTAAAAGCAAGTCTCTTCAGAGCTGAGGGGATAAAAAATATATATAATGCCTGGTAAACGTATTTATACCCTTGAACTTTTCCACATTTTCTAAGACTTTAACAAGATTTAACGTGACAAACCAGCATAAAGTAGTTCATAAAGAGAAATTTGGTTTTCGGTTCCTCAAATCCTACTGTTGATGTGGATTGCTGCAGTCAACACTCATTCAATTGCACCTGCTATAAACTCACTGCATCTCTCACAGTGCTGTTTACATTATGTCCTATATGTATGTGTGATCTGGTCATAGTAGAAGTAACAAAAAGCCTAGTATGCAATGTATTTATAACAAACGTATAAATACATTGGTTCAATGTTCAAAAATGATGTGTAGTGCAAGAACAAAGTAACTTGGATGCATTAAAATAAAACTATAAAAATATAAAGGAAATACTGAAATAATGTAAATGAACAATTACTGTTTCAGCTTGGTTGCCAGTTTTGAGGATTTGTGGAAAAATAACTTGCAGAAAAAGCAGCAGAGCGCATCTATAATTCTTGAATAAATCCATGAGCTCCGCTTGACGTTTTCTCCATATGTAGGAATCGTGATAATGAAAACATCGACCATCACGCCTTTTGGAGAAGGAAGGTGATCAGCAGTGGTTGCAGAGGATGGAGACGGACCTAAGATGGAGGAAACACACACACATTTATGACTTACTCTGATTAAATGAGAGAAAAAATGAAATATATACTAGGTGAGTGTTTCTCTCACCTGATGCATCGTCCACTGCTGAGACAGAGAATGTGGACTGGTATTGAGCTGGTTCTAAGCCTCCAAAAAAGTAAATGCCAACTAATTTCCTAGAGAAGTTTCACATAACTTATAAATTGATGTAAAAGTAATATTAGTTTTAGCCACATAAATGATCATGGTTGCAGCAAACAATGTATCTCCAACTATAGCTTAGAGTGGCTCAATGATAATCCAGGATCATGTAGTTATAAAAATGTCTGCTAAAAAAATGTAAAGACATTTAGATGTTTTTGTTATTTGAATCCTAAACAACACAGAAACATGTAGGGTCAATCAGGAGAATAAACTCATTTAAAGTTAAAATTCAGTTTCTATCTGTTGAAGCCCCAGGTAATCCACTATAAACACACAACAAAACACAGTCTCATTCACACTAGAACACCCACAAAACTATTTAGAATCTATCCTTCTTCCACCTGATTTTCTCTTTCTTCCCCTCACTGTAGAAAAAAGAAACACATAATTTAACAACTGAAAATAAGAAACCAGCAAACACACCACATTAAAAAAGACACAATTCCCCTGGTGGGGAAGTAAACCGTAGATATACACTTTCCAGATCTACTAACTCTTAAAAAACTTTTAAAATTCTTCTCATTTTTAAAAAATAACCCAAAACACTCCAGAAAAATGCAGGTTATCTCCTCCATACTCAGAAACAAGACCAATCGATTGTTTGGTGTAGGTTATGCTATCTCCTTCGGTTTTTCTGTGAGAGATTGTCTTTAAATAGTCTGTAGTTATGTTTTCATTGATTGTGTGACTCAAGACACACCGCACAAGATGTTTAGGAAATTATTTAATATAAAATAATGAATCTGGACACATTTCATAAAAAACGAGCAACAAAAAAGAAAAACTACAGTTAAATACGACGTCTCTCCTCCCCAGTCCTGTGTTTGTGCTGCAGCAGAGGGAGACCAGACCAGATGGACGCGCTCAGAGTTTCTGCAGGAAGCGCAGCACCAGGTCTCTGAGCGTGGCCCGCAGCGGCTCGTTGTTGTCGCAGACGATGTGCGTCCCGTCCTCCTCCAGTTGAATCAGGGTGTCCTCAGCCTGCAGGTGCAGGATGTGTCCGTCTGCCGTCTCCTCCACTTTGACCTCTGTGATCCCGTGCTGCTCGTCCAAAAAAAAACAACGCACAGGAATGAAAACTGAGCCCAGTTTTAAAGGGGCAGTGTTCTGTGTTTTCCAGGCACTTTGGCCAGTTTATAGCACAGTCAAGTAGGTATGATACAAAAATGGCATATATATATGAAATATAACTTAAAAGAAATTTGACTTCTTAATTTAACGCATTGAAATTGGGCCTCTGTCTCTTTAAGAAACTTCTGCTCTTTCTGAAACTCCGCTTTCAGGAAGTCATCACAACATGCCTCCTCTATGAACCCTTTAACAACGTTTTTACCAGCGTTTCGCTGAGAAGCAGCTCCTATAATGAGCTCAGTAGATGTGCAGTTCAACCAGATGTTTGCTAATTGCTGGCTAGTCTGAAGGAGCTGAGTGGGGGAGTCCCAGAGGAGGGCTGCTCTGCGAAGCGCAGCTAAGTCCACCTGGGTGTTTTGCTCAGCTGAATGGTTGCCATGGGAGATTAAAGGACTTCTCAAACATACATGAATCAAAGCAACACATCAGGTATGTTTCTGATGAGGAAATAGAATCATAAGATGGCATAAAGCTCTAAAAAGTTAATTTTTACATGATACTTCCCCTTTAAGAGAACATTCACTCTGACCTTTTGCAGGGTGGCCAGGAAAGCCTCCAGGGGCACAGCTCCGCTCAGCAGGGGTTTGGGTGCCATTGTCACAGGGGGCTCCTCCATCACCCGCTTCCTCTTTTTGCTGGGGGCCACAGGAGGCGCTTTGGGCACCGACTTGGCAGGGTTAGGGTTAGGGGTTGGGAGAGAAATGTCAGCCAACTCCAGGGACACCAAACACTTCCAGCACATCCTGCGGTCCTCACCTGCAGCGTGTGCTTGTTGTCCTTGGACTGCAGAACTGCCGACACGGTTGCCACGGAGACGCCGGGTTTAACCTCAGAGGGCACCAGTGAGTTGGCGAGCTAGAAGAAGAAGAATCAGGATTCCGGGAATGAAAACCCGCTAGAGAGGGACTCTAATTGCATGTCAATTTCCTCTAACTGATGTCAGCGTTACCTCAGGCAGGATGTAGACTCGTTCGTAGCGCCGCCTGAAAGGCAGGTTGAGCACGGAGCAGCGCCTGTAAGGCATGGGAGGGGGCTGCAGCTCCAGCATAAGGTCCGAACGGTGGGACTGCGTTAGAGGAGGCTGGGTGTACTGCTCCGGACACACCACATGGAGGGGCTGCAGGACAGACACACGTTCGGACAGTTCACCTTCCCACATTTTGTCTTGTTGCAAACACAAACGTCAACGTATTTACATGGGATTCCATGTAACAGATCAACACAAAGGAGCAATTAATTGTGAAGTGGAAGGAAATTGATACACGAATATCATAAATCTGTTTCTGGTCCAACATCATTTTAAAGAATTGTGATATACTGACACATTGTAAGTCATAATCTTAAAATAATAATATATATATAATAATAAATATTCCACTTTGTATGTCATGAATCTGTAAAATATAATCACTATTTGAAATGAGTAACAAAAAAACATTTTTCTACGATATTAAATTTTTTTGAGACGTGCTTGTATTTATATTTATAGGAGACTCTATATCTTCTTCGGTGCCCATCTGATGTGGTGTACCCCCAGGATCGATCTTCGGTCCCGTCTTGTTTTTCATTGTATGTCCTGCCTTTGGGATCAGGAAGTACAATATTTCCTTTCCTTGTTATCCAGATGACATCCACATTTATCCAATTGGATGCATCTGACTCACTGCAGCCTCAGTCATATTGCCATTAAGATGAAAAAACACTGGTTGACACAAAACTCCCTCAGACTAAATGGAAATTAAAAGAGAAATCTTAGTATTAGGAAATTGCGTCCCCTTTTATGATGCAACTTATTTCCTTGGTTTTCTTGCTTTTATAGTTTCTCCTATGTCAGAACTAGAGTGTTTTAGGACAAGTCTAAGCAAGTAAAATCAGTCAAAAACAGTTTTTATGAGATGTGTCAAATTGCTAAAGCAACATTTGTTTTTCTTTTTTTTTTTTTACTCGCATTCATCACCTCTAGATTAGATTATACCTGCACTTCCTTAAGGAGCTTTGAAACCTGATGGAAGTTGAGCCTGGTGTCAATCGGACAGTAAACACATTTCATGGCTAACGGCTGGTACGGAGCCAGGGCATCCAGGTAGGAGAAATCTGGCTCTGAAAGGAAAAGAGGAAAATAATAAAATCAGCTTCAAGATCAAGTTGGATTGGTTAATAAAATCTCTAAATCTTTGTAAGCAGAATGAGAACAGCCTGAGGGCGTCCAGCCGCACTTTTTCTGCATGGTGGAGAAATTTTTATTTATTTTTTCCTATTTCCTCAGCATCTGTGTGGTAATTACCTGTAAAGATGACGGTGTTGAGGCTGGATTTGCCCCACAGCTCCATAAAATGAACCACATCGCCGAAGCGCAGTGAGGGGTGACCGGTGAAAACCACGCAGGGCTGGCGGAACTCGCTGCTGAAGTCTCCGTGGATGCTAGGATAGTGTTTCAGCTTGTTGGTCTGGATCAGCTGGAACACAGAAACCAAAGTCACCACATCCATTCAAACAGCTTCCTCTTTATGAAGCTGCTGGGGTGGTAAAAAAAGTCTTTCAAGATCAAAATGTTGCCCATATTAAACAATGTTTAAATGTTGTTTTTATTTAGTTAAGTTTGACTGAATTTTACATTCTAGATAATAAATCCAGGGGTTCTGCAGCTTCGCAACTCAAATTTCAGACTTTTTAAGACTTATTATGAATTATAAATGGAATTTAAGATCTATACCACCACAGACATGTATGATGAACGTGGCCCTGGTAACTGACAATAAATTTCCACTTATTCATGATAGACGCCAAAAAAGCTAGCAAGCTTGCAAGCAAGAGTTCATTAGCAGCTAGTTAGCAATAGCTTCAACTATCTCGAGGCACAAAACGCAATGAAGATGTCCGAGTGCGACTCAAACTTTTGCCTGACCAAAACGTCGCAGGAAAAAAATAAAATAAAATGAAAAATATATGACATTAAATAGTCTTTCCATGACAAAATGTAACGTAAATGCCTTAGCTAACTAGGTAGCTAACTAGCAGTTAGTTAGCTGCTGCTAATAAACCCTTGCAAGGGTTTTGTCCTTCCATGACAAAATTTAAGACCTGTGATGAATATACCACCTAAAATAATCACCTAAATTAATTTTTGCCAAAAGTGAATTGTTTTCACCTAAAACATCAAAAGATGACTTTTATTTTAAGAAGGTAACTATATTAAGAGGCCAAATTACTTTTTAATATTAATCTAAGACATTTTAAGGCCTTAATTTTAGATACATATTAAAAATGTGCAGATTTTTTAAGAATGTGCTGACACCTTGTCAATCTAAGGGATACAGTCGCCTGATGTGAATGTTGCTCAAACTCTGCACTAGTGGAAACTCAAGTGTCCAGAAAATTCCAGAGGAGACGACATTCCTGGATCTTAAAAGTGTCACATCAGTTTAAAATTTCTGATCTAGAAAGCTGTTTTCCAGCTGTAATATTCCAGCATGTGAGGCCACTTTGACGGAATTGTTTTGTCAGAAACTGCAGCATCATTGTTGGTGCAGCAGGTGGAAATTACCTCTGCGTGTGGGAAAGGAGGCTCAGGAAGATACACCTTAGTTTGCTTATTATGACAAAGCCTGAAGTGAGAACAAGAAAAGACCGAAATTAGAAGTGGAATAAGAATGACCAAGAAGTAATGAAGAAAACATAAAGAGGTCTTAAGGAAGAGCTGCTCACCACTCAGCAAAGATCTGTGAGAATTCCAGGGAGCTGTTGGCTACAGGTGAGATGAAGTAGAAGGGCGTGGTCCCCAGGTTGGCGCTCTCGATGAATTGGTAGAGGCACTCCAGCAGGTCGTATATCACTCCAGAGGAGTAGCAGGGGACCAGCACGTTGCCTCCTGCACGGATCGTCATGGCTGCGGGGCCAAACCCAAATACAAGCTTCAGTCAGTGACTTAGATCTTAAAAAAAAAAAAAGTTAGGCAAATTGTTTCTTCTGGACATTTTTAAGCTACCCAGGTTGCTGCAGAATTCTCCCAGCATGCCGTCTGGGTTGGCGGTGGGCATCTGCGTGAGGCCTGTCAGAATCAGAACGTCGCTGTTCTTCAGGGAGCTCTGGTCCATCGGCTGGGAAGAGAAACAGGAAGTAGACGCCACCTTTACCAGAGCGCTCTGTGACTGTGTGGTTTAAGTCCTTGTGGGAACGTAAGATCAGTAGCGTTTGCCTCTTCTTCGCTTTAAACTCCATTAAACTGCCTTCAGTTTTGCTATCAGGCATAGCAAAAATTGACATTTTCTGGCTCTGTTTGTGGCTCTTGGCAGCAGTTTTGTGTTTCTTATAGAGTAAGAAACACGATGGCAAAAATAAAAGTCATCCAGTCGGCTGGCGATACATTTCTACTTACAATTGACGCAAAACAGACAGCTAGCTAACACGGGTACATTAGCAGCTAGTTAGCGGTAGCCTCAACCACCTTGAGTCACAGAATACAATCAAGATGTCTGCACACGACTCAAGCTACACATATGGGGTTAAAGAGTCCGGCACGGCAAAATTTAAGACCTGTGATTAATGTATTTAAGGCATTTTTTTAAAGGAATTTTGCATTTTTTAAATACATTTAAGACATTTTTAAGACGTCAATTTTCAATTCATGAATTTAAGACTTTTTAAGAGTGAGCAGACACTCTGTATTGTTTCTTGGTGGAAAGTCCTGCAGAGGCACAGAAGCAGCTTAATGGATTCCTCACGACAGCGCAGTGGATGTCTTTGATTTACATCACTGATGATTTTGTCAGCTACATTAATCATTTTATCAAAAAGGAAGAATCACCTTATAGTGCTTTAAAAGTGACCACGATAACAAACATAATGTCACCTTGCTAAAATAATGGCCTAAGTCACTTTTTGCCAAAAGTGAGTTTTTTTTATTTTTTTGCCTAAATCATCTTTTGGCAATAAAAAGAATCAATACATTTTTGTAACTGGACCATTATTTTAGGAAGGTGATGATAATCAAAATGGACCACTTAACTTTCCATTTTACTTTCTGGCAAAAAAAAAAAAAAAAAAAAAAAAATCAACAAAGTATGTAAATGAGAGCCGCTGCTTTGGGATTTTGTCCATATTTGTAGCAATAATTGCAAAGACATCATGATAGAATTAATTATGTGCCGAGATGCAAATAATTAAATGACGGTAATTAATTGGAAGTTTCCGACTCAACACATTTCTGTCAATTGATCCAATTAAGAATACGTTTCCCTCACAATTTTCAGTTAATTACTGAATCAAGAAATATAAAATGTGTTTTATGATGATGTACGACAGATTCTACCACAATTTAGAGCAACTAGAACTTTTTTTTTTTAACCCACCAAGTGAAATGCAGGTTTCCTGACTGACTCAAACATTTCTCCCTCAGGCTCTGCGTGTAGAGGAGGAATTTACCTGCGGATGTGTGGTGAGGAGGGAAGAACCCGACACGTAGGAAACCTTCTCGTGATGCGACTGGATGATCCAGTTGGAGCTGCCCAGCGAGTAGCCGGAGCTCAAGGGGGAGACCTGCACGGCTCCAAACAACTCCTGAACAACGGAGTCAGAATAAGTTAGGGTCAGGAAAGCAAACAAATACGAGAAAAACAACAACTGTGGCCTGGAAATACCGTGTTAAAACATCTTGCAACAGAAACAAGATTCAAATGGACTGAAATGTTTCGATTTATCTATTGTTGTGTTTTAGCATAAAGAAAATCATAACTGTTTAGTATTTAAAATTTCTGCAAGGTTTGGTATCAGTCAGTCTAATTATCAGTGTTGTCTAAGGTTTAGCTGCAATGCTTTATATTTTGTCAGTATTTCCAAAATATGTTACAGAATATCTGAGTGAGAGATGCACCCATTCACTTTTTTCACTTCCAATACCGATATCTGAAGTTTAGTATCGGCTGATCTGATATAGAACTGTGCTTAAAACGATTTTTTTTGTTTTTGTTTTTTTAAACACAGACATAAATGTACTGAATTACAAATTTATTTGAAAGTCTCCACTAGTACAGGACACTTGAGAATACACTAAAATTGATTGGTCAAACATGTAAAAACAACTTTAATTTGTTCAGTAAGTGCAATTAGGAGAATAACAGCCAACGTAAAATAAATAATAAAGAACTTGACAAAAACAAGTTCTTTATTTACTACGCTGGTTAAATATGTAAAAATTAAACTGTAACAAACCTTCTTTCAAATGCTTCAGAAATGAGCAATAAGGAATTCAAAATATTATGTAAAATAAACGATAACCCATCATGTCACTCAGAGCACAAAGCATAGAATTAGACTGAACAGAGCTACCCTTTTCACTGATACCCGATCTAGAATTCTCGTTCAATATCGGAACCGATACAGATATTAATATCGGATCTCAACATGCTGTAAAGATATTCGTTTTTGTTTCTTTTTTTATTTTATTTTTTACAGTTTTTCCATTATTTTATTGTCTTTCCAACATCCAACATCTGCTTTTTGAAGAGGCGTCCCATTTCTCAGTGGAATATTTCCACTACTCTGACATTTGAAATGGCTTTCAGGCAGAAAAAAAAAAAAAAAAAAAGTATAAAAAACTAAAAATACCGACAAGCGAGCCCAGCTGACGTTGATCATCTGAACAATCTGTTTAAAGAAGCTGGAATGAGCTTCAGGATGTGGGTGTGTGAGGGTTTGTCTGAGTGAAAGGTTGTTCCTACCACTTTCTGGGAATAGCCGACGAGCTGCACTTTGCTGAGCGCCGAGTTGACCTCCTGCATGCTGTAACACCGTTTCCACGTCCACACGTCCACTGCGTCCTTCAGCGGCCCAGGAAGCATCCTGAAGAAGAGCGTCGTTTACTTACATTAACCGACGGTCTATTAAAAGGTTCCACAACCCTGAAGTGTTTTTTTTTTAATTGAAAAACGAAAAATAAGAAAGGAAGACCTGGAGCTGGAAAGTCATTTTCAAGCAGAACGCTCTGCACAAGACTCCACTGCTGAAGAGAAATCTAATTTCATTTCAAGTTAAAATACTAACAGAGCATGGTAAAAAAAAAAGAAAAAAAAAAGTTTGGAGGTGGGACCATCATGATGTGGGGGTTTTTTTCACCATATGGTTTCAGCAGACTTTATATTACAGAGGGAAGGACAAAAGAAAAACTGGACTGAGATTTTTTTTAAACTATTTTTCAAAATCAGCAAATAAATAACCAAGAAAACTGAACTAGTTTCAAAAAAATTAAATAAAACTCCAAGTCAGTGATGGAATCCAATGAACCAAAGATTACAAAGTACAGACGAGGCTACAAGAAATTGAATATGTTCTTTTTTTTAAGTCTTTGTGGGTGTTTATTTTTTGAGCCGCTGGGGGATTTATTTCTGCTCGACAAAAACAGGCCACGGAAAATTAGGAAAAGCCTCGAGAAGCACAGAAACATTTATTCTACAAAACTAGTTCCCTTTAAACTTTTTCCACTTCTTTTGCGTTTCATTTCCAGACCTCTGAATTTCCTTGTTCTTCCAGCAGGTGGCAGACTGAGCTTTGGGAACCCTCTCCATGAAGTTCACCAGTTCCTCCATCAGCAACCTGCAGGGAAAAGATGGTTCTTACTCGTTAAGAATTCCAGCGATATATTAAAATTATTTTACATGTAAGACGAAGGAGCAAGCTCAGGTTTGACGGTGAGACTTTTTAACTAAAATCAAAAGCAACAAGCTACAAAAAAAAACCCCAAAAAGCATAAAATTATTCTCTTTATTTCTTGAATCGTTCTCTTTTGTCATTAACAAATGAAGTAAAAACAGCAAACGATGTTCCATCCATTTTAGCACCCTCCGTACTCGCCTTCCTATCTGCAGGGTGGGCTCTGTGGCGTACACCGTCCCCATGAATCCGGTGTGTTCGGTGATGTAGGGCAAGGCCATCATACAGTGGTAGTTGGAGATAAGGATGACGTCGATGGTGGAGAGATCCAGCAGTTCTCTCTGTGGGAGAGAAATCAAAAAGAATTAGACCAAGATGAAGAGCAGAGTTTGCTTTTTAGTTGTTTACATTGATGTATAGAATACAGATGATGCAGCAGAGTACAGTGCATATTGCCTAGGTTAAACCCTACCCACGTTTTCTTCTAATAACAATCATCTCGGTTGGATTATTTACCTCAGGGAGACAGAACTCGGGCTGGGAGTCCACAAACACTCTGCCGGCGCATTCCTTCAGCTCCTGGGAGGACAAAGAGGACTTTTATTAATCTGTACCTTAGAAACTATTCTGAATTTACAACCTTTCACTGTACGCCACACTAATTCAATCCCTCAATCTTGTAACTCCTCTTACCTTTTCCAGGTTTATGCTCCCATCCTTAGAGACCCAGCCAGGCAGCTTGGAGAGCCTCGGACTGATGATATACAAAAATAAAATAAAATGGAAAAAATATTTAATCAATACATCCCAGTCATGAACAGTTATATCACTTTTCTTTACCTGTGCACCAGAGGAAGAGGCAGGAAGTTGAGGACAGACGTGGTGTCCAGTCCACAGTCCAGCATTATGGTGGTGGATTTGAATTTGAGAACATTGCAGGGCAGCGTTGGGTGACCGGACAAACAGTACTGCAAAGAGGAAAAGGGGACCAGGACGTTTTCAGGTGAAATATAACCGGCCAATGTCAACACAACCCCAGAAAAGAAGCAACAAACTGTTGATTTTAAGGTGTTTTGAACAGAAACCAGCTTTCTTTCTAGTTGCAAGGATATAAAATCTAAATTATAAGACTATTAACAAACGAACTACTTCCAGTTTTCACTATATCAAACAGCATGGGAGGCTCAATGTAAGTACAGTCCTTAGCCTTGTTGTTAGCTGCTTGGCTAACCACAGTGGAAGGATTAGCTCCTAATGCTACTTTCTAAAGCTCTCCAGACCGCTTCTCAAGCTGCTGTGGCATTAGGTATTATTTTAATATTTGTGTTATTTACTCACCAGCTTCATTTTAAGAGAAGTTAGGACTGAAAAAATGCTATATTTTAGCCCTCGTAGCTAACCTGCTAATATTTTGTGTTACATTGTTCAGTCTCCGCTCGTGACGTATGCTCTCTTCCGCCCCCTACAGGAACGGAGTATAATTCCACCAGACGAGCCAGCTCTTTAACAGGATATTATTGGATCCCTGCCAGAGTAAGCACCGTGGATAACCGAATAAAATTAAAGATTAATTTAATTAAATTCAATATTTATCTAAACAATGTCACATGGCTACATTCATGGAAGTCTTGTCACAGTAACAGCAGGATGAAGGTCTATGATAGCCTTGTAACGCCTGACTTTTTATTATTATTATTTGGGAACTGATGTCGAATCCGTAGCAATCAGCCGGTGCGTGACCTGCCTGGAAGTACTGGTGGGCGGCGCAAGACAGCTTTCTCTCCTAAATGAAAGTCTTTGAGTTTGCCGGGTGACACAGTCCTATTAGTTTTACATTAGTAAATGTGACATACATGGTTGAAGTGAGTGTCCACTAACAACCCTGATAGATAGTCAGCAGAAACATAGCCCCACCCCGCTCGTCTCGCTGACTTGTAAATGATGCGGAGCCTTTGTAAAACCGCTACCCTCCCATCCCCACGTAGCTCCCAGTTTTGCTCGCAGCAGCAGACAGTCAAAAACTCGAACAGGTTTAGCTGCCGCCGAGTGACTCATACAGGTGCGCTGCTGCTGACAAATGCCTGTGACCGCACAATAATGAAGCACAGCTGATGTGGCAACAGGCGGGGACGACCAGATTTCCGGAGCTGCCGCAGGCCTTGTTGTTTTGTCGCTTTCTATCCATGATTTTGTCGTCGGCCGCTTAGCGCGCGGGTTGACTCCGTTTTTTAAAGCGACAAAAGGTCGATGTCTTTTAATGGAGGACTTGTGCAGATAGCGGTGAACAGAATCTACAACTGGACAAAGACAGGTGAGCTCTACTGTAACACGACACCACGACTCAACACCTTCACTGATGTTGTGACATAAAGTTTTGCGAAATAGTCAACAGCTTCTGACACCGAAGAAACTGTTATTATTAAGAAAGTCAAGGGACGTTGAGACCAAAGGTTAAAGTCTGATAATGCTGTTTAAAGTCCCCGTTTCCAGAACCAGTCAGTCTTTACTTAACCTGCCAGGTCGCTGTGTCTCTGTGTCCACAGTTCAACCAGAGGTGACCGTCAGCATCACTGTCATTTAATTAGGAACTTTAAAAAAAAAAAAAAAATCAATCACTTTAATGCTTCATTTTTCTGATGTGGAATGACAGAACAAACATTTTTTAAATGATTTAAAATAATGGTGTATCAATAAATTATATACCCGACTTCGACGTCTCTCTTTTTAACCAGTCAGATGGAGATTTAAAGAAAAGCAAAAGAGGTGGATAAAAACGATTGGAAAACAATCTCTGCTGCCTTGAAATAGAGCCGTTAGCCTGACAGACCTGAGGCTGTGGTAACAGCGACCAGGGCCGGATTTACATGGATGTGAGCCCCGGGCCAGAGTCTGATTTGGTGCCCTGTAAAAGCAGAAAAATGATTTGACTAATGCAAATGAATGGTTGAATGGCAAATTAAAGTACACCGATAGTTGGACTTGTATATCAGCGGGTTTGAATTGATGCATGGGGGTTTTAATACGACCGCTGGCCATGTTGTTGCCAAAAAAACTCTACTGTTACTTCGCAACAACTCCTTGAACACGAGTCACGGCAACGTTTAACTTCACTGTGGGATAAATATTGTGTGTTTCTGAATTGAATTGACTAATTCTGAACTCATTTTGGATTTTCTCTGATCCACAAAGGATCAAATATGTACATACACCTGTGCTAATGTTCAGGGTTTCCCCCAGAAAACGGTGGCAGGGGGCTTTAGAAGGGCCGTCCAGCAGCTTAAAAATGTCTAAAATTGACAGGAAATTTGAAAATATCACTTGGTGTAATTAACAATACCTAAACACAAACTATAAAGTCTTAACTAAGGAAAAAAATAAAATAAAAATAAATAAACAATGCTTAGCCTGGCAGGGACCAATTAAAGCCTGGTGGCCCGCCAGGCTTATAATACACTGGGGGGAAACCCTGAATTTTATCCCGTCCAAAACCAGTTTCAATAATTGTCTCCAATTTTAACCACCAAGCTGTTGATTTGAGATGAAGTTAAAAGAGTTTCTTGGTAGTTTGATCTTTGTCTGACCACGTCTGTATCGTGGTCTTCTATCAGGACAGTGGAGCTACACGCTAGGCTTCTTTGCCATGGGGAGCTCCTGCAGTAATCATCTGGGGATCCCTCCTCCGAAGGGCCCCAACCACGTGGGCTGCACCGACTTCATGATGGACCACACTGCACAGGTGACAGACGGCAAGCAACAAAACCCACTCCACGTCCGCACACACAGGGCCAGCTGTGTGTCTGTGCGTGTGAGTGGGCGTTGGATTTAAATGGGCAAAAACGGTTCTCTGGTATTCCTCCAACAGAGTCCGGGCCAGTCAAAGGCATATGCAAACTAAGCAGCCATTTCACAGTGGTCAGACTGTGGAATACTTAGTTGTTTATTAGGTTAAAGTTTAAAAAGAAAATGTTATTTTTCACCTTTTTGCATGATCCAATCCTCTCAAAAGGAAATAAATAAGCATAAATTAGTGCAAATCCATTCAATAAATTAGAATATTATTGTAAAGTCAGTTTATTTCAGGAACTTTATTACAAAGTGAAACACATTATTTAGATTAATTACACAGATGAATGCTTGGAAGCCTTTATTTCTGTTAATTATAGTGATTTTCCGCATAGCTAATGAAAACATGACTCTTAATCTGACAAGTCAGCTTAATTTACTGAAAATAACTGTGATAATGGATAATTCAGATGCATAAAGTGAGCATTTTTGAAGACGGATGACATAAAAGGATTATTACCAGAGCTGTACTGAATGATGTCAGCTGGACGGGCCCCGGAGGATTTCCACCCAGGGCCCCGAAAGGTCACTGGACTGGCCCTGCTCTCACATACCTCAGTAAACACGCAATTATTGTCTCCTGAGGAGGAATTATTTTCAATATTTCCTGCTGTAATGTTTTACAGGAGGAAATGTAATGTTTTTGTTGTCCGCTGATATAAAGTGAGGGGTGTGTGTGTGTGTGTGTGTGTGTGTGTGCGCGTGTGTTAACAGGGCAGCTTCTTCCGGCTTTACTATCCCTGCCAGGAGACGGAGAAAGCCGAGAAGCCTGAGTGGGTCCCGAACATGGAGTATTTTTACGGCCTGGCCGACTTCATGAAAATCAACCGAACTTGGAGCGAAAAGATTTTCGAATACCTCTTTGGTGAATATCTGCAGCCACACGCATCCTCCAGATGTGCATCATGCTTCCTTTTCTTACTGTTAGTTTTGTTTTTAACCATCACACTTAATTTTATTATCAAAAATGGCCAGGTTAAATCCAAATTTGAATCTAATTTTGCTGATTACAAGTTAAAAAAAACAATACAAACTTGCTTGGCTCCCATGTGAAAAAGTAATTCCCTCCGTTTTTAAATTGCAGTGTAACTCTTATTAACAACATCTCTTACAATTTCACAAACCAACGCTCAGACCTGTACGTAGAGTCTCTTTAATTAGAATCTGTGTGACAAGAAGAAGTAGTCCAAAAGACCTCACAACAATCAGTTTTTCAGATTTCATTAGAAATTTGACACCAAATTTCTAATGAAATCTGAAGCATCAGGGTTTCAGAAAGGCCTTGTTTAAGGAATGATAGTTTGTGGTGAGGAGGCAGCTGATCGAAACCAGATCAGAGGGGAATCTGAAAGCAGAAGTGAGTTAAAATTCACACTTCAGCTTCATTTCTTCTCAGTTGGGATTAGCTCAGCTGTAAACTTTCTTCTATTTTGATCTGCGATTTCAGATGTTAGAGAGCAGAATTATTGGGACGTTAACGGAGGGTTTGTTTCTGTTCTGATTCTTAATTCCACACTATTGTCGTCTGGTTTTAATATTCCAGGCTCCTTTAAGATCCCCGCCTACATGGACGCTCCGTTTAAATCCAGTGAGAAGTGTCCTGTGGTTATCTTCTCCCACGGCCTCGGTGCCTTCAGGTACACACTGTGTGTAGGGTTTTTTTCCCATTACAGCTGGAGCTGCTGTGAACTGAACATCTGTCTGTTTTGTTCCAGGACTTTGTATTCAGCCATATGTGTAGAGCTGGCCTCTCAGGGCTTCATCGTGGCGTCAGTGGAACACAGGTAACTCACCACGCTGAGCAGAAAGTTGGCTAATGAATCTAGTCAAAGTGAACTCTATCTGAACTGACCTGACTGCTGATATGGATCAGTGCAACCAAGGTTTGAAGAAGCCTCGGTTTCACTCAGATCCTGGGGAAAGTGTTAGGTCGACATGTGTTGACGTCGCTGTGCGCTGCCAGTCAAGCTGGCTGCTACACTTTTCGCTTTCTTAAGAAAAAAGCTGTTTAGAAATATTTCCAGTTGTGAAATTCCAGACAACTGTACTTTCCTCGTGTGAAAAGTACAGTTGCCAAACAAGCAGGAAGTCTTGTTGACCAGCCAATGTTAGCTTGACACGCGTGCTAATTCTATTAGCATCTATAGAAAACCTGGATATGGCTCCCATCTCCGGCGGTTGATAGGTGAAAGACGGGGTCCAACTCGGACCATCGCGGGCCAACACATAGACACAGGACAAACAACCTTACACACACACACACACACACACACACACACACACACACACACACACACACACACAAAACTAAAGTTACTTCAACTAATCAACATGAATCAACATGAAAACGATTGCTAAATTTAGTACTTCTTTGTTTTTGCCTAACTTTTTATATATTAAAGTAAGAAATGCTATGGATGACATTAGAATTGTGGTACCGTAATTAGTATATTATTTTAGCAGTGGCTCCTCCAAAGGGGGGCCAAAGGGAGCCAAAGCCCAGTCTTGATGAATGTTGATCAATCAAGACATAAATGTAAAACCCAATTAATACATTTGTAAAATATATATAAATAAAAAACATGAAATAGTCACCCCACTGTTGCTAACGTATCGACTTTGTTACCATATTAGTGACTTTTTGGGGTGAAAAATAAATAAATAAATAAATGAGAATTGGTAGGTCAGACATTTTTAAGATGGGTGACCGATCAGAAAACTACAGTTGAAGTGCTAGTATAGGACACTGTCAGAAGCAATTCCACCTCTGATTGGCTGAAGGGGAAAAAAAGGGATCTCTTTGTTCAAAAACCCATAAATGTGGCTAAATTAAAAATAATTCTGCAAAGGCAACTATGGCAAAATTCCTTCTCTGATGAAGACTCACAAACACAACCATGCTTTTTGTACTCACTGAGTTTTCTTGTTATGGTGTTTAACTGGTTTGACCTGAAACTTTTAAAAGGAGACAATTAGTTTGTCACAGTACACGTTTTTCCATTTTTAATTGACATTTTTTGTTGCTGCCCTGTAAAAGACCCAAAGCCTGTCACCCTTCATGAGTGCCTGACGACACGGAGCCCAGAAATACAAACCTAGATTCTGTCATTTTGAAGAAATTCTGTCTGACCGTCAGCCAAATGCAGCAGAGAGGGCCGGCCCTCCTCTGCTGTTTGTCCGTGGAGTCGGAGTGGAAAGGGTGTGCAGACAATGGTACGGCCCAGCTCATCACATTTTCTTTTCAGTATAGAGACAAGGGGACCGTATGGAGGAGAGCATAATGGCCTCGGCTGCTCTGTGAGGGAGCCGGATCCGGCTGCGGCCGGGTTGAAGGCACGAGCCGCCGAGGCGACACGTGGCCTATCGTCGGCGGACTCGCTTTGTCACAAGTCTGCGGTGCGGCTCGGGCGTTTCGGCCAGCAGCCGCCTCGCTCCGCCTCGGATTGCGACAGAAAAGCCCGAGACGGAGGAGAGAAAGACGCTCACGAACGAGCCTGAACACGAGGGCCAAGCCTCGCGCAGATATGTGCTGATCTCGAGATAGATTTGCTCTTTAATTCATCTCAAAACAGGATGTTTCAGTAGACGGACCTGAAACCGAGTCTTTTTAACCGAGTCTTTTTTTCTAGTCCCATAAAGGAAGTTTATTTATCTGCTTCTGCTGAATGTCATAATCTCATAAAACCCTCTTTTTTCCTCAGACTTGTTAGAATTAAATCTAGTTACAGTTTGCCGTAGTAAGAAATTTAACACAAACAATAAAACCAAACATTTAATTAGCCCCAGAGGGAATTTAAATGTAACTCAGATCATCCGAGTGTTTTTTCAGAGTTGTTGTAGATGCTGACGGCTGTTAGGAGGAAGCATCTCCTGTAGCAGTCTGTGTTACAGCAGTTCATATTGAAACCTCTGACTGTTGCTGTAGAACAGTCTGTTGAAGAGGATGCTCAGAGTTGTGTGTAATGTTATGAAGAATCCTTGATAGGAGTGCCGTCCAGAGGTTCTACGGTAGTCTCCAGAACCGGTTCTGATCAGATGATGGCAGGAAACAGACGCCTACATGGCTGGGTAACAAAGCTACCACAAAGGTTTTTAAAAGCTTTGTTTTTATGTGTGTCATGTTGACGATCTTGTGGCGGCTGGTGAAGCAGAAGCTAACAGTGACATCGTCTTTAGATCTTTATCTCCATCTGATTGGTTTAGATGCATCATCACCTCTAGGATGTTTAAGCCAACCATATACAGCGAGGTCCGTTTTCTCAGAAACACCCTCAACGGTTTCATTTTCCGCTTTTTTTGTTTTTCTCCCTCTCCCTCAACGTCCATTTTGCGTTTTCCCCTCCCGGTAGAGATGAGTCGGCCTCGGCTACCTTTTACTTCCACGAGAAGACGGAACCCGGGCCGACGCGGGAGAGCCGGCCCAAGTCGCTGTCAGGCTCGGACCGAGACGGCCTGCTGAGGCAGTGGATGTACTACAGAGCTCTGAAGCACGGCGAGAGCGAGTTCCCCCTGAGGAACAAGCAGGTCAGTTGAAATCTGCAGCGTCATGCAGAGAGGGCCTGACTGACGGATTTCATCACTTCTCAGTTTTCAACACACAAAGCAGGCTTTACAGTGAAATAACCACATCCTTTCTCTATTTCTCTATCTTTTTTCTAAGTAACCGGCCCACTCAACGTAAATGTGCATTTTCGAAAGTATTCATTTCCTTTGAATTTTAGCGCTATTTAAATTAGGGTTTCTACAGGTTTCACAAACTCAAATCTAAGACTTTTTAAGACCATCATCAACAGTAATAATAAGAATGGAATTTAAGACCCATTTCTCCGCAGAAACGTATGAAAGTCATTCAACCAACTGGTGAAAAATGTGCATAATTTATCCACCATAGACGCAAAAAATACTCCTAACTAGCTAGTAGAAGCGTGTTAGCAGTATCCTTGACCGCATTGTGTCAAAGAATCTATAAAGATGTGACTCAAATCTTGGCCTGACAGAAAAAAAAAAAGTAGAGTAGATTACATAAAACTAAATAAATGATATAATCCTGGCGATATGGTCTTTCAAGTTTTATCACAATATTTTGCGGTACTATTGTAACAACGATAAAAAGACTAAGACCTTTCTGTTATGTCTTTGACTTGATGTAATAGTCTGTATGACTGACTGTGTGTCACGGAAATTATAGCCCCACAAACACAAATATTGCTCTTGACAAACATTCCCGTTTGTCATGTGCCTCTTTAGGACACCAGTCACATGCAGGAGTCTGATTTGTATCACTCAGCTGAACACGGCAACTGTGTTTTCAGATTCATTGGACAAACAGTGGAGGAAATAAAACAATCAACCGTGACAATAAGAGCGTTTAGTTGGTTTAAAGCATTAATTGGAATTTATAGCGACAATAATAAATCAGAATTCTTAAGACATTTATCGCGATAAATGATAAACGATACAATAAATGCCCACCCATGCCCGTGATTAACATCTTAAAGGCCAACTTACTTTTTAAAAGCTAATAATTTCAGACATTTTAAGGCTTTAATTTTAATACTTTTTAAGGACAGTCGGACATCCTGTAAAAGACAAAAGGGTAAAAACTTACGTTTTTGGGAGAAAAACTAATTTGGCAGAAATCGTAGTTCTACCAAATAGAATCGGGAATGTTTTGAATAAAAATGAACACTTGAATGATTTTTATTGCCTCAGTATTCTGAAAACCATGTAGCATTTTGCTCTCACTTTGCACTTAAACACTTTTTGAGATGGGAAACACACAGAGGTGTGTGGCTTTAATGCAACAAAGTAGGAGCATGAAGCTCTATGATACTTATTTAGTTTGATCTGATCCCATTTTGTTCCCATTTCCAGGTGAAGCAACGAGCTGACGAATGCATCCTGGCTCTGGATAAACTCACCCAGATGAACTCTGGAGTAGCGGTGCAGAACGTTCTGCAGACGCCATTTGACTACACAACGCTGGAGGTAATGCTAATGTAGCTATGGCAACAGAAAAAAAATACATATATTCTAGCAGATTGGATCTTGCTGTATGTATTGCAGTGTGGATGCAAGTTGCTTTAAATGAAGTTGCATGTTAAAGCAACTTCATTTAAAGGGGTATCCTAGCCAGCTGCTGCTCTGATAATACCATTAGCTTAGAAAGTTAGTAAAGTTGGTCATTTTGTGGGCTATCTTCCAAAATAAGCCAGCTTCTGATGTCAGAACTACAATAAAGGCAGCAGCAATAACATCATTACTCACTTGAATTCAAGTAGAATTCATATATATTGGGAAAAAAACTCATTTTAAATGACTTCTTGTCATCTCTGTGGCACCAGAACTCCATGGACCTGTGCAGGACAGCAGTGATTGGACATTCCTTTGGCGGCGCAACCGTTATTGAATCCCTGTGCAAGGAGGTTAAATTCAAGTATGTTCTCTCTTTACTACACGCCCATTCCAAAAAGTCACACAATATTATTGTACAGTGCTCTTTAGAAGCAGCAGCGTCTCTTCATTTTTCCATCTTATGTAACAATGAAACACTCGTGTGTTTCAGTGGGATTCTTTTTTCTTTTTTTTTGACTTTGACTAAAATGATGTTCCAGTAGAATGACAGGTTTTGGGATTTGTATTCAGAATTCCTCGCTGATGCTAAAAAAAAAAAAATATATATATATATATATATATATATATATATATAAATGATTCAATCCAGTGTGATCGCTTTACAGGAGGATGACGACCCTAAACACACAGATGACAACGTTAAAGCATGTTCATGTTTTAGTGGTCTAGTGGTCATCAGCCTAAATCTGCTTGAAAATATGCTGTAAAATTTGAAAAACTCTTGAGAATTTTGTTTAATCTGATCAAGTTGCAACTATTTTGCCAAGAAGAATGGGCAAAAATGTCAGGTTCTAGTTGCAGAGAGCTGGTTTTATAAAGTATTGACTCACTGGGCACAGTCAATTTTTCTGATTTGCATTTCAAATATGTTGAAAACTGCGTATACTTTTCATCTTATGCACTTATGCTTTGTTGGTTCATCAGAAAGTCCCAATAAAAACACTGAAGTTTGTGGTTAAAACATCGCTGCAAGCTTTAAAACTCTGCCCTCCAATCAGGTGCGGCGTAGCTCTGGACGCCTGGATGGTCCCTTTAGATGACGAGATCTTTCCTCGGGTCAAGCAGCCCATTTTCTTCATCAACTCTGAGAAGTTCCAGTGGGGGGGAAACATCAGCCGCATGAAGAAGTTGGACTGTACTGTGATCGACAGGAAAATGATCACCATCAGGTACCGGGAGGACCCGCAGTAGTCGTAGTGATATAATAAACCGGTCGTTAATGCTCTCATATTCCGACAGAGGCACGGTCCACCAGAGCTTCCCAGACTTCACCTTCCTGACCGGGAACTGGATCGGGAAGCTGATGAAGCTGAAAGGGGAGATCGACCCGGAGCTAGCCATAGACCTCTCCAACAAAGCAACTCTGGCCTTTCTGCAACGCCATCTTCGTAAGAAAACCCCCACCTGGTCCAGCTAAAAGCCTCAGTTCAATGTCTCCAGAGTATTAGCGGGTCAAATTTAAGACTTTTTAATTGCACCTCAATGAAATTTAAGACTATAAATACAGGGGATGGTGGGAAATTGTGCATCTGTACAATCAAGTATAGAATAAACTGAAATTTCTGTTGTCTTATTGTGGCTCTCAACTCCAGCTTCATTCCTCTTGTACTGCACATTTTCACCTTCCTAAAATAACAGCCCAAGGAATTTTTTGCCAAGTGATATAGGCCAAAAGAAAAAACAAAAACTTATGCCAAACCTTTGCTTAACTGAAAAGTCCTACAAAAAAAAAAGAAAGAAAATGAAAACAGAACACCCAGCCATTTTTTTGTGCAATAAATTCATGTTTTTTTGCTATCTGGAGAGCAAACGGTTTCAAAAACCTCCCAAATGTTTAGTCACAATCAGGCAATACGCCTCATTTAGCAACCCAAACACAGTTGGTCAGCTGGTTTCACCGCTGTATGTGCTGTACAATGGCTGCTGGAAAATACAAGTGTTCTGTTGTTAACTTACCATCCAGAAACCACTTGTAGTATTCTTGTTTGCGTAGGAGGCCTCACTACTTCAGGGTCAAAGGTGGACAGATCTAAAGTTGCGTATCTGTTATGCAGCCTTTTCCACGTGGCAGTGTAAACGTTGAGTCGGGGGGCATGGCCAGCAGCGAATTATTTGGATTTAAAGTGACCAGAACCCCTAAAACATCTTGTTCAATCTAAGCTGAACTGATAAAAACCCATTATCAAAGAATGATTTGGGGCGAAACCTGCTCAAGGAAGCATAATTTTTGTTTTCATGAATTGGAGACATTTTCAGGCCTCAACTTTAGACTCATCTGGATGTTTTTCATATTTTGTAGGTCTGGAGAAGGATTTCAATCAGTGGGACCCTCTGATTGACGGACAGGACGAAAACCTCATCCCAGGAACCAATGTAATTCTGCTCCAGTCTTCTATGTGAACACCCTGATGGGCGTCTTGTGCCCCAGAATCTCTCCCAGCTGAAGCCGGTTCCTCTGAACAAGGCTGAGGAGAACTCGTTGGAGAGAAAAGCCAGTCTACCTCATAAGCAGGCAGGACAAATCACCAAGTGTACCGCTGATTGTATCAAAAGGCCTTGACCTACAAAGGACTTCCTTCTACTGTTGGTGAAATCTTTTATTTTAGTTAGCAGTTTCATATTTGTTCAGTAAAAACCAAGTATTTTAAGCAATTTGTTTGGATCTCGACTTAGATTTTTGTCCTAAGCTATAATAATCTGATGCAAACTGGTTTTAATTAGTAGCTCAGCCAAATAAAAAGGCCTAATTTTTTAACACTAAAGCCTACAGTAAGATCCTATGTGCTGCAGCTCAGTATGATTCCTCATGGGTGAATAGCACGTACAAGTTTTAATCACATACTGTCTATAATCTACGTGTTTTAAATAAACTTGTATTAAATAATCAGTGTTGTGTTTTTTTTCCCCCTTTGGTTTCAGGGAAGTAAGGACAGAAAACCACTCAATACTGACCTGGAATATTTATTGGGTCAACACACACACACACAAAAAAAGATTTCAAAGCATGCATGTGTTCACAACAAATAAAGAAATTGTTTCCACTCCACAAACCAACAGCTACTTAAGTATTTTAGATGTGTAACAAAATTAGAAATCAAGAAAAAATACTGAAACTTTTACAAATAATTCACCTGCAACAGTGCTCCGATTAGCATCACAAAAAAACACGAACAAATTCCTACAGATAAACTTTTTTTTTTTTTCCCTCAGAACAATGAAAAACAGGAGAACCTGCTGAGTCAAATATGAATATATATATAAAAAAGAAATCAAGACAAGCTAGCTGAACTGTACCCGTTTTGATTCAGAGCAGAACATAAGTAGCTGATTAACTTAGATCAGAGACCATAAAGTAAACCAAAAAAGGGCAGGCAGTTATTCCTCCGGTTGCTGCTCGGGAAGATAATCAGCAGCTCCGTCCTTTACGATCAGACAGAGGTGAGTTATCTTTGACAGCTGGGCCTCTAGAAGAAAGCAAAACGTGTGTGATTGTGAACGGAATGAGGAGATTCTCCCAACAAAATAAAATAAAATTGCAGGTGTGTCAAGTAAAGTTCTTGAACTGTACAATAGCTTTTATTGGTGTGCATTCTTTTCAAATCATAAGGGAAAATTAGCTAACTACTCGTTAATTGTATAAATTAAAAAATGTTAAATTTCTATTCCTCTACTACAGATACTGATAAACGGTTTGCCATGTAGAAATATGATCTATTTAAAACATACAGTTTGACATTAGACCACTATTCTGAACACAAATATAACAGAAACTGGTATTAGTACAGATTTATGTATTTTCCACTTATGCAGTAGTTTTTAATTCCATAAAGCTTTGTTAAATAATTAAGTAATGTTTTTTCCAGTGGTGGGGGGAGTAACATTATGGCTACTTCAACATATTTTTAAACAAGGAAAAGTAAGAAGTAACCAGCCGAGAAATTCCTCAAGAGTAAAAAGTATTTGGTCAAAGTATTGAGTAATCGTCCTAATGAAATGCCGTATGCCGGACATGACAGGGCCATTACAGAGAAAAAAGAAAAGAAAAAGTACATTTCTGCCTAAAAAACATAAAAAGATTTGAGTTTAAAAAGTCAAAAATTTGCTAGAAAAAAACACCTCAAATATTTGAAACCCAGAAATGTCCACTTTCTTTCTAGAAAATTTCTGAGATTAAGCTCTAAATTTTTCAGCAGAATTTGATTTCTTTTTTTCTATCTACGATAGACTTCTTCTGTCATACAGCGTCATACATTAGTCAAGTAATTCTGCTTCGTTACTATTTTTCCTTGTGAAAAACAAAAATCTTCTGGTGAATTTTCCTTCCCACAAGTTCCCCCACAAGCGTTTGGGAACTTAGCTTACCGAAACTGTCCTCAGCAGACAAAGATTCCTCTGTGAGTTCGCTGTCATCAAACTCCTAGAACAAAAAAAGTCCAGTAGTGAACATAAAAACACCAACAGACCGATGTAGTTAATTTGTAGAACCAGCCAAATGTTTGAACATGATTATCTCATCTTATTGTAATATTGAGCTGAATCTGTTCCAGTAGAGTCACTGACATTTATTTCTATTACGTTTAGCTACACCAGCCTTCAGCTGGCTGATAGAGCAGGAATTCTGTAAAAAGCAAACCCATTAACAGTTCTATTAAACTTAAAGAGACAGTCAGTAAAACCGAGCTTTCTGCCATCTTTTCTCTGTTTACCTCGTTCAGCGGTGAAGCCGTTTCCTCAGACTTGCAGTCCGTTTCAGGATCTTGCTCCGAGTCTGACGGAACAAAAACATATCAGCATTGTTTATTTATTAAACTGAAGGAATACTCCATAATAAAGTGCAAGTTTCAAACGTCTGTTAAAGAAGTTTGTTCGAGGTGTCTGATACCTTGAGAGACGTCTGCCAAACGGCTCTCGCTGACCAAACACGTCAACTCTTCATCCACGTTCTTCTGAAATGGCGTCACGATCGCGATTTACTCAGATGAAAGAACATGTAGCATAATTAAGAGGGGGAAAAAAACCTGATATACATTACCACATCTGTGTAGGTTTGTAACGCCCCATCAGCTGGCAGAACAGAACGGGGAAAAAGTAGAGAAATAGATGAGGAAAGGGGTCAAAAATGTGATCAACGTTCAAGTTTGAGACGTAAAGAAGAAAAGCAGGAAGTTCATTACCTTTAAAAGGAACGGTCTCGTCTTCCGACAGCGAGTTGTCCTGAAAGACAGGGTCACGTTAGCCGTTCATGGATCACACGTCAGATGAAGCAATGGACTGGAATTCTAACCGATACCTTGTCAGAGCTGGGAGTGCACGGTACCTCAACGTGCTGAGGAACATCTGCTACTGCCGTCGTGATTCCTGACACACTTTCTGTGCAGAAAGAAGGAATGGAGGGAAGCAAATCGCTTTCCAAACTTATCCTCAAATCAAATTGCTTCCATTTAGAGGCTGCTTAGTAAAATCGGTCATTATCCCTTCTAGGCCGAACATGTCTATGACGACACAGCCAAATTTACAGTACTGCAATTCTGCAACATTTGCGCCATCTGAAAAATTCCAACGGTTTCTGAAAGGGGAGATGTTGTGCGTTCCAGCCAATGTCGGGTTATTACGGTAATTTCACTCCCGCCGTAGTAGGGAGTGAATTACGAAAGTAACTGCTAGATATTGAAAGTTCTTGTTGCTATGGATAAATGGGCAATATATATTTACTCACATGATATTTAAAGAACTTCGTACAATTAAAATAAGCAAAAAATATCCAGGCACAGATTTGAAACTTTGGATTCAACGGGGTTAAGGAACATCCATTCCTGAATTACAGAAGGAATGAATGTTGCAAACGTTGATTGGTATTTGAGAAAAATTATCACTCAAATGTTCCCGATAGAAATCAGAATGTTTTTGTATGTCATATATTTTCTTCCATTAATAAATTTCAGTGCATAAAGAAAATGTCAATGATGCCATTAATTAGAACAATTTACATTTTAATTTACATTCTGTTGCTAATGTAGCTGCTTCTTTTAAGAAATGTTTATTAATCTGATGTTACTTAGGTGATCTGAATTATTACTCACCCGCTGAGTCTTCCTGGACCTATTGTTTCAAAACAAGAACAACGTAAGAAAAATCAAACATAAATAACAGAATATCTTAAATGTAATTATGAATGATCGAATATGGTGCCTTCAAAAATTTTCATTTTGTTGAATATTTCCACATTTTGTCACATTAAAGTTATCAATAGATTTTAGGTGACCGACTATGCTAAGTGTGTTATTGTGTTATTAAATGAGAAGAATGAAGTTGACTTCTGATTTTTATCTATCAAAAAACGTTTTTCTTCATTTTTTGAAACTTTCAACAGGTCTCTCACTAAACTCCTCTGATAAACATTGACGTTTGCGGCTGAAATGCAGCAAAATGCCAACACTGTTCAAAAAGTATGAATGTTTTTGAAAGGCGCCCTCAGTAAATCGCTCATTTTGCGCCACAGCAGAATGTTTCACCTTATCTGACTCTTCAGCTGGTTCACTTCTGTCACAAATATGATCTACATCTCCTTCAGAAACCTTTAAAAAAACAAGTTAATTACACCACTTAACACTGATTAGTCAGCACTGAGCTGAAAAGTTAAAATTCTCTTTGTACACATGATGTTGACACTCACAGAGATGTAAAGTGTCATTTCCTCTGTTATCGCATGGCTCTGGCAATCTGCTGAACTTATCTTTTCATCAGAGGTTTGCTCTGAATCTGCAAACCAAAGAAAAACTTGTAGCAAAAACACAACAGATGCTGCAGGAAACTTTTTTTTTCTTCTATTTCCAACTGATGAAGAGTTCTACCTGCTGGATGGGTTTCTTCCAAAGAGAAGGCCAAGACTAGAGGATCCCCAACCTGAAACAGCAACAATATTCACCTTTCAGGGTTCAAACATTTGAAACATGTGAACATCTGGAGGTTGTTTTTTTTTTTAGTCTGAGGTATTTTTAAAACTATGTATGGAAATGTACAACTCTGGGTGAAAACTTTGAGCTTGGGTTTTCTTAAACAATTTTCACACTTTTCTCCCAGGTTTAGTTTGTAATTTTGTTGCCGACATTGCCAAGGATCCCCTAACCCTAACTAGAATTAAATTAAATACATTTGTAATTCAGAATGAGACAAAATATAATATGATTCAAACATGAAAGAGATTCTTCCATGTGCACAAAAATGCTTTTTCTTTTTTTCGTGCCAAGATTAAGGTTTGAGAATACTCTAACGTCTTTACAGTCAATACAAAATGAACTCTAGGTGATGAAATGTGCTCCACAACTTCCTGATTGCACTAAGGCGTGTGACCCAACCTGAAAATGGCAAACATGCCAAGCGAGTGAAGAAAGAGGTCTGCCTTTACCGTTTCTGTCGGGGGAAATGTGCAGCTCTGTTCTTCGCTTGTGGTTGTGGTAGATTGTTGCACCAGGGCTGCCGAGACGGAATGATATGTAGATATTTGGCTGCGTCAGTCACCAGTGTGCAACTCCTGACTCAAATAGCTTCACAGATAGTCTAATGTGGCGTTAGCAAACCTGGCTCTGCGTCCACATGCTGGGCAGAAGCAGCCTCTTCGCTCGCGGAGTCATTCTGAAACATTTTCAGACGCTGAGATGAAGATTTGACTCAGATTGTGGCTTTGTAGGTTTGTTACAATGTAATTTACAGTTACTGTCAGAGGTTCAGAAACACTTAGCAGAAATATCTTGTTTTTCCAAATAATTTAGTCCAACCGCAACGTTTCCAGGGTGGAATTATAGTCAAAATAAAGTCAATGTTATTAGATGTCAAGAATTAGGTGCACTTTTCTTCTACACAATATTAAAACTGTACTTCTAAGGTCAAACATACACATACACTCCCAGGAACATCTGGTTAAATGTCCCTTGCTATCAAAACACATTCAACCTCAATTAAACACAGTTGATCTATGTATAAACAAAATGCCTTCTGGATTGAATTGTTTGGTCACAATGACAAGAGGTATGGTTGGAGGGATGAAGATGGAGTCTTTTAAACCCAAGACGTTTGTGTCAACTATCAAGCATGATGGTGGCAGAATCATTATGTGCTGTATCATTACATTGGTGTAATGCAGCAGCTCAATGGTTGAAATTGGAACACAGCTGGGTGATTTAGCAGGAAAACAGTCCAAGACAAGTGAAGCTTGATGGTAGATTTCATTAAGCTTCTTGGTTCAATTTCAAGCTTGTTCAGACTATAGTTAAAAGTTGGCTTGTGTCAGAAAAGTGGCTCAAATGAACCAATTCTGTTAAGGGCAAAGGACAAATATTCAGCCAGAATCTTTTCAGAAGGTGTTGCTGATGGACATATAATAAAATGGTGGTGGGTTTGAGCCTGTATGTTTAATATGGACTCTGTACACACACACACAGAGAATTAGAAAAAGCAGCAAAACATAAAGATCTAAGCACTAAATTACTTATAATAGAAGCCCAAATTATTACAACTTCCATTACCCAAATCCTATCTGCTAACATCTGACCAGAACTATAATTCGTTAATAGTCAAACAGATTATCTTCCTCACTTCTGTAACGTACCTGCACAATTGTAGAAACGCATGTCTCCTCCTCAAGTAGGGTGCCTTCTCCAGCCTCTGTGACAACAATCACACATTCCTTTAGTTGACTCAGAAACACGTCTTCATTTTCATTATGACTTGACAGACAGAAATGCCCCATGACAAAGAAATAACTACATAGAATACACAATAAATAGTCCTCTCACAACCAAATTTAAGACCTGTCTTTAATGTATTTAAGACCAACTTCTTTAAAAACTAAAAACATTTTAAGACCTTAATTTTATATTAAGGGTTTAATCTAAATCTTAGAACATTTTATGGGATTCACAGTTATCCTGTGAGATACAGAGTTACTCACCACACAACTGCTCTTGAATTGTAGTTGAGGAAGGCGCCACTTCAGTCTAATAAGGCAGAAAAATAAATAAAAACTTAAAGCAGGTGAACCCGCGGTCACGCCAAATCACAGCAGACTTCTACATCCATCGGACACACCTGTTTTGAGGAATCCAATTCTGTATCCGTCATCTCCTTCAAAACATCACCTTGAAGATCCTTTACAGAAAAATAAAGAGTTAGATTTCATCCATCCTTAAATTTCCCCCATCACACAATGATAACTTTCATCAGGGTCATTCACTGTGAATCCAATATAATCTACATTTACCATTGTATCTTCTGATGTAAAGGTCATTAAGTCAGCCTGTATGGCCGCAACATTTCTTTCTTTTGCTGCCATAGCTGGAGCTTTAAGAGAAAGAGATAAAATAGGGAAGAGAAGAAATTAATTAAATGTTCTTTTTTTTTTTTTTTTTAAATAAATAAATAAATAAAATAAAATGTATTATTTGGGTTAGCAAAATGACTAAATTGGATTTATAAGTTTTAAATCAAGAAGAGATAATTGAGGTGTGGCAATTACATGACAGAAAAAAGATGAGTTGTATCTTACCATTTAAAGTGTCCATCTCCAAGACGCAGGAGGAAGTATTAAGCGTCTCCTTGTCGCCAGTTCCACTCTCCAGCTCACCGTTGGCCCCTGAAGCACCGTCCCTTGGAGAAGAACCATCATCATTCGGCTTTCCAGCATGAAGCATTGAAGTATTTTCCTCCTCGGGATCTTGGCCAGTGACCACAATCACATTTTCGCTCAAGAATGAAATGTCTTTTTCATCTGATAGGTCTGCTGAAAGTTGCAAAGGCTCCTTTACGACACTGCCGCAGGGGAAAATATCTTCAGGAGGCGTTATGGCAGCAGGGACCATCATTATCCCTTCACCGGACTGCTGCTCATCCTGACCAAACTCAACAACAGTCTCATTATTGGAGTCTTCGGAACACTCAATCTGCTTTGGACTACTGACTAACTTTAAGACCCTGTTTTCAATTGGAAGGAAGTTGAGCTCCTCTGCAATATGTTCCTCATCCTGAGACACTGTACAAGTGGAATAACTAGCAACATCACAAAGAAGATCCTGTAGAGTGTTAACAGAGTCAAGTTGCTGTGGAGTAGCCGATCCACCCGAATCAGGCATGTCTTCTGATCCGAAGTAGCTCCAGCAGATATTCATTGCTTCATTTATAACCTGGCCTTCACGCTCCATCTCTACCACGTACTTCAGTTTTCCTTTTGTCCTTGTTACTCTGGTGACAGTTATCTGTAGCAACTTGTCTGCTGTAAGTGCAGACAACTCATCTGCTGCTCCATCTCTCCAAAAGCCGCGGGAAGTGTCGAAGCCTTCAAGCTCACACAGAAAAGCTTGGGCTGGAACGTCCAGTAAGGCAGGTGGTACCTCTCTGATATTGGTGATGTTTGCCTGTGACTTGTTTCCATAGTCCACAAAAAGAACAGAAAGCTCATTGTCACTTTTATCAACAACTTCTGCGCGATACCAAAGCTGATCGTCAGCAAACAATGCAACACATGGCATTCCGAGGTAAAGAACATCTGGATTAATGTTTTGATCTGCTGCACACTCAACTTCTGAAACAGCTGATGTTATCATACAGAGCTCCTGTGAATCAGCAGACTGACACCAAAACGTCTGATCTTCATTGATGGTTGCGACGTAGACCTCTATCTGCTGCCCCACTTGAATTTCTTTTTGGTGTGGGTAGCCAAAACTGCAGGGCAGCAATGGTTTCTCAGAGTCTTCTTCCACTTTTCTTTTATCAAAATGCTGCACTTGCTGCTCATTCACTACTTTTTCTGATTTAAAATCACTCCCTTCTGTAGGCAATTTACACCCAATATCCAGGCCGCCATCTTCCAGAGTGACCTCCCACACAGATCCAACCTGCTTGATGAACTGGCACTTGAGCACCTTGTCTCCACAGCTGCCGATGTCCTTTTTAAAGGCAGAAACCACATGAGGTTCAAACACTTTCTCTTCTCCAAGAACAACAGCGTCCTTTAGCATGCAGTGTGTACTATAAACTGGCAACAGCAGAAGAGATTTGGGAAGTTGTTCCATTTTAGAAATTGGCATCACTGCTGTGTTTCCAAAGTCTATAAACTCAACAAGAGCCCTTGCATGTTCAAGAGTTTCTTTCACAACCGCTCTGTACCAGGACAAATCATCTGCAAACTCTGCTTTGATGAGGTCACCTGGCTGCACATCTTTGATAGGGCTTGCTTTTGATGTTGAATCTGGATTGTTCAACTTCTCCACCAGAGAAAATAGGTCAATCTCTTCACTGACATGTTGCACAAAGAAGCTTAACGGGCTGTCACAATGAGAGACATAAACATCCACTACTGTGCCAGGTGTGATGCATTTCAATGGGAGGTCTATGAGTTTTGGGAGTTTTTCAGCAAGGGTTTCCTCCTGGGATTCTGTGCCAGATGATTCTGAAATGAACCTTTCAGTTATAGGGGGGAGACTCGCTTTTCTGGATCTCAAGTGACCACTACCTTCCTCAGAACTATCGTTAGTCAATGTTCTGTTTGGCTGCCTTTGAAACGGAGTTTTGTATAGCTCTCGTGGGGCTGGTCTGTGCTTCTGAGTTGTGGATTTCAATGCAGACCTCAGATTCTCATCAGTGGATTTACCATCAAGCTTCGTTTGACATGGAGTTTTTGGGGTAGAGAAATTGCTCTTTTTAGAGGCTTGCTCGTAATCTTTACTGTCCATGGCTCGGTTTGAAAAAGTCCTTTCCATCTTTGGTGTATGAGTTGCTAGAGCCTGATGTGGTTTCCAACTCTGGCAGACAACTTGCTCTTCTTGCTTCTCAATTTGAAATGTTTTCTTTATCTTTGCATTAATCTGGGTGTTCCCATGGTACAGCTCTACCAGTAATTTGCCATCAGCTTCTCTAGCCACGATCAATGCACGGAATTGGCATTCTGTTGCAGTTTTCTCAAACCATTCGTTTACCTCACTAGGAACATCAGTAGGAACATCAGAGAGAGCACACACAACTGCTTGCACAGGCACAGACATAATGTCATTTGCCTCTTTGGGGACAGGGAGCAGGTCAGACTTGTCCACCTGAAGAGTCTCGCCATAATCCACAAAGTGAACCAGTAGTTTTGGTCTTGTGGCCTTTATCTGAGCCCTGTACCACTGCCCATCAGTGTATCTTGCAAAGCACAAGGTTCCAAAGACTGCTGGAACCTTTACCATCTCAAGCTGCTGGCAGAGAGTGTTCACCCTCATTGTAAGATCTTTCATCACGTCAGCATTCTTGTCAAGATGGCAGTAGAAATCGCTGACACCGTTTACGAACGCCACAGTGACTTGCTCCTCTGTGCCAGTTTTGATATTGTGTGTTGAGTAGTAGTATGTGTCCAGACGAAAAGACGGCCCAGAGGCTTTCTTGGGAGGAATGTTTGTGATGAGACTGGCCAAAGTGTTGCAAATGCTCTCGAACGGAGTCTCTAGATCCACAATGTTGTGAAGAACCATTTGTTCAGAGTGCATGACAGCATAAATGGTGCACTTCAAAATGATAAAGTTGGAGGCAGCGTTTTCAACAAAGTTTTGGAACCGTTCCTTTGCTTTGTAGTTCCATTCGTTAATCGCCGATGTAGAACTGATGAGGTTCAACAGGCTACATCGAAACGCTTGACCGTGGAGAGTTAGAAATTCTGGACTTATCTTTCTCAAGTCAAAGACGGAGACAGTCTTAGTCTGCCCATAGTCAACAAACAACACATCAACTTGAGGGGTTTCATGTTTGCGAATGACTAGACCTCTGTACCACATTCCATTCTCAGGGTGACGAGCTACACAGGCAGCATCTATATTAGGCTCAAACTCACTGTTTGCATAATAGGCCTGGATGTCATGCATAAGCAATCTCAAAGATCCAGCATTCTGAACCAGTTGACACCAGAAGTCATTTGGGTTTTCAATGCAGGAGACATTGACATCAAGGACACTTCCAATGGGAAACATTTGTTCCTTAAAGGTACTGATTTTTCTCTCATTGCTTTGAAGACCAAATGTAGCTCTAAAAGAGATTCCAATGTCTTTACAGACCTGTGGCAGAGCTGCATCAGTAAGTGGTACTGAAGATACAACGGAAGGCTTCATTGCACCTTTAACTGTGGGTTCTCTTGGAATCTCAGTCCTTTCCGTGAAGCCATTTGTGCACATTTGTGTATTAACATCTTGTTCTGTTTGTGCTTCAGGATTTATCAGTTGGACAACATAGCTGTCACTGTATCTTCCTTTCACATGCACATTGAGTTCCTTATCTGTCACTGTCTTGATGAAATATTCCAAAGCATTTTGACTCCATCTCCCATCTTTTGGTCTGACACCAGCCAAGGAACATTTCAGACCAAGTTGGGGCATCTTTCTGAACTCAGCAGGGAGGATCCTGATCTTACTCTTATCAACCACTTCAGTGTTGCCATAATCAACAAAGAACACCTTGATTTGTGTCTCACCAACTTCTGTCACAGTTGCTCTGTAGAATTCACCATCTTGCGCCTGTGCAGCACAATAGAGCCCAAGAGACGGATTTAGAAGCATGTGCGTATTCGCTGAATCGTGGTACAGATGGTACATTGCGTCCAACAGTTCCTCCAGATCTTTTCTGTAGTTTTCAGTTTGGATCCAAAACTCTGATGGAGAGGATACGTGATGAACAACTGCCAAATATGAGGAGTTTATGACAAGGCCTTCAGCAGGAATCTCTTCCACACTCTGTTGAGAAGGTAGCATCTTTCTTTCTGGTTGGGTCAGATGGTGCTGGGTATAAACTCCACTTGGCAGGGCATAATCTCCAAGTGTATTCTCATACTTTGGGAAACAGTTTTCTTTGGAACCAAACAAGCTGTTCATGTTAATGTTGTCATCACCATATAATGTAACATAGTAAACTTGGTCAGAGAGGCTTCGGTATTCAACCTTGGCTATCAAAGTCTTGTGAAACAGGAGTGACTTGAGGAAGTCAATTTCAGTTGTTGTCCATCCTACCTTTTTGTCAAGGATACCATGGAGGGAGCAAACGTAAGTGACAACTGGCATCCTGGTAAACTCTGCGGGAAGTCGTTTCACATTTTCCACCTGGACAAACTGCTTTGTTCCAAAATCTACATTTAACACTTCCACCACTTTATTTGTTGGGAACACCTGCTGTATGACAGAGCGGTACCACCTACCGTCCCTTCCTCTTGCTGCACATGGATACCCAATCATGTCTGGGCTTATTATGCAACTGGACACTTTGCTCTCACAGCTCTGCGTAACCTTCTCAGTTAGTTTCTTTAATTCGTGAGAGAAAACTTTCAACTGACAAAAAATCTGTTGAGGATTTGTCACTTCTGTTACAATGACGGTCTCCACAGTTCCTCCTGGCAACTCTGGGTACATGAATAGTTCCTGTTTCTGGAGTTGCTCACCCGATCCCAAATAGAGCTGATGCACCTCTGTCAATCCTTCAGCTCCACTGATCGATTTCAGTGACATGTGGAGAAAGTCCTGGAAGGTTGCTGGAGACAACTTTTTTGCAAATCCCATCTCATACATTTGCTTGGATATGCAAGGGATGTTCAGGAGAATCATTCTGTCTGGCATCAGCACATCTTGCACATGTGCGTTGACTAACTTTCCAGTGAAAGATTTTAGAAACTCAAGAGCCACTGGAGACCATCTATTCTCAGATGAAAGTGGTAACACATTTGCTAGTACGCATAACTCCACTTCAGGGGGCAAAAGAAAATGTTCTTTTTTACCCCATGCTAGCTTGCTTGTGGTGCCAGTGTATGTCATCCCTCTGTCAATGAGGAAGACACTATATTTGGACCCATTTCTGGACACAATGCGTGCTCTGTACCAAGTAGTATCAATGTGAACTAAGCACTGGTCACCAGGATTTCCTTCCAGCTCTTTAAATAGAGCTCCATGAGACTGAATTTCATCAGCCAGAATCTCATAATCTGTTGATCTCTGCTGACTAAACTTTCCCCAGAACGCCACCAGCTCACATAAAGGATGCAAGTGAACTCTGATTACAAGCACTGTTACATCTGATCCTCTTGCAGGAAGTCCAGGGATTGCAGACATTGTGGCAGTTTCCTGGACGGCAGCTGCTCATGACTTGCCACCTTCTCAGTGCCGGTGTTCAGGTACTGAATATTACCTGTGGAAAAAAAAAAAAAAACAACACATGGTGACAAAACCAAGACTGAATCAGGAGCTTTACATATGGCTCAAAGCGCTAATCTGAAATTAATTAATTAATGACTGCCAAAAACAGATTAGATTTGATAACGTAATGTTAACCACAAAGACGGTTAACCCACAAGTAACTGGGCTAACATTAAAAGTCCTGCTGATGCTCATAAAAGAATTGGAGATTTTCCTGTCAAAAACAATTCACTTATTTGGGAATTAGAAATTGTTTAGATCAATCTAAAAGGGTAATATCTAACTTTCAACATTTAATTCCATTTTATATTTTTTTTTATTGATGAAAATAAATAAAAAAATTAATTTAATTTAATTAAATTTCTTTTAATCAAATTAAAAGAAAATTTAATTACTATTCAAAATTGTTAGCAATACTTGAGCAGTCATTGCCCACCATTAAATGCTTGATTGGTGCTTCTCTGATTAGGTTAGACAAGTTCACTGTCCATTTTTAGATACTGCCATTCTTGTGTTCGGCGAGAGGCGCTGACAACTGCTGAACAGCCATCCTCAATTTCAAACTCAACTTTTAAAGTTTCTTTTTATCTGAAAGACCACAGCAGAGAGAACTAACTGTTGTTCACTTCTCCCCCACCCTTTTTAAATAATTTGTTTTCATCAAAAATTCAAAAACCATTTGAATGCCAGGGGGTATAATAAGTACAAAGGGAACAGTTTTGAAGAATAAAAAAAGAATACCAAGAAAAACAAAATCAGATCAATACAGATATTACACATTAAATTCCCATTAATCATGTTGAGAACAAATGCTTTTCACTCCCTTTTGTAGTCAAGTACCTTGGCTGTGGAGATTTATATGTTGAGTTCCTTGCAGGGAGTTGACAATTTCTTCTATTAAATGTGAAATGTTACCACACATAGTAGGAGTTGGGTGAAGAAGATGAAGTCTTTATCCATGCCCTTATCATCAAAGCATAGTATAACATCTTTCTCTGTGTGGTTTTCTGTCTTATAATTTGTACATATCTTCAAAATGTAATTGCATATTTACATTGACAATATAATGAGAAACTCTTTCCATGTCTAGTTCACAGAATGTATAATAGTCGTTATCAAGTCAAAATCTTTCCAGTGGTTTTTTTGTGGCGTATATATTATGCACAATGTGATAGGTAACCTCTAACTTTTTCCCTCCATTTAAGCAAATCTCCCCTTAGTTAACTTCTCCAAATAAAGAACACCAGAAACATTTCATATAAAGATAATCTTCTGTTCACCAAACATTATAGTGTTTCTAACACTGATTATGCCTTTTTTTTTAAATAAGTACAAGCATAATCTGTGTGACCTGAAGAAATATGACTTAACAAGGACAACCTTGTCTAATTTCCTGACTAAATATTTTAGTTGCCCTGTGTGCTAAATTGACTGAGCTGTTGCAGCTCTGATATAAAGGTGTCAGAAGTCTATGAGAAATAATCTCCAAATCCAAAAATCATAATATTCTTTAACATAAATTTGGGGCTTATGAATCAAACACTTTATTGAAATCAGTAAACAAAATGTAGCGATCATCAATCATCAGTTTTGTTTATCTTACAAATGTGTCCGTTCAGTCTTCATTTTCTAAATCTGCCAAATATTAAGTTTCATAAAAAATTGAGACATACTTCAAAAATTATATACAGATACAGATCTTCAAAAATCACATTGTTAGTCTTAAACTAGCCAATAAATGATTGCTCAAACTTTCTCTTCTCTAATTTAAAGAAGTATTTGGAGAACCTCACAAATGCTCCCCTAGCTCTGCCCTCCTAAAGCTCCTAAAATTCCAGTTGTGGTGCTGAAAGCTCCTTTAAGACTTCTTCTTTGGTTTTCTTCAATATTCTCATAATTTAATATATGGTATTATTTGGGATTATCTCTCTCTTTTTTCCCTTTTGGGCAAGTTTTGTTCAAGTTCTAGTTGCCATTTAAGTCTCCTCCTCACAGAATGTAAATGAGTGTAATATTTTGTGATAGTTGTTGATAATGATCATTTCTTGAATTAGTTGTTCAGACAGTCACGGCTCTCCTGTTGACATGTCTGGTCTTATCGCCATCTTAGTCGACCACAGTAATCTCACGTTCACTGGATCAGGGCATTACGATGATTCACTGTACCCAAGAAATATCACGCTCTCTGTTAATGCGCATGCGCAGCACAGAAAACAACACGAATCATTTGTCAAATTATAAACACTACTGTTTAACATTTATTTGTTGTTCATTATTATTTTTGTTTCAGTGAGATACACTGAAATAATTGTATTTGAAGGACTATGCTAACTCAGTGTCATACGCTACTTTGAGCATAGCATTGTGGACTTCCGGTGTGCTGTTCTGACAGGGTGTACCAAACCAACAGAACACCCGCACATGTTCATTATTACCGACCACAGCAAGATTAGTTTACCATGCAAATATACATGATTTTGAGCTTCGAACAGACAACTGTGTGAAAAACGTTGTGTTTTTCCCAACTATCAATGCGAGATATACCCAAAGACGTTATCCTTTTGTCAGAAAAAACGCCATATGCGATACGGTTAGCTAATTTTACTTTCAGTAGCAACTTGGCTAAGTTACTACATAAAACGGCCGTTAACGTAACAGGTCGTGTTGTTCGCTTAACTATTAACGGTCTTCCAGTTGTCACACAAAGCCTTAGCCGTAATTAATCGAAAATTATCTGCTCCAATATTTAAACTCACCGGTTTTTTTGTTTTTTTTTTGGCGAACCTGTCCAATCCTCTTAACACCTGAAGTGACGGTAGCTCACCAACAAGCCGCCCAGGCGTTTTCACCTCCGCCCAGCAGATCCACGAGCAGCCGCGCTGACGTTAACAGCGTCGAAACTTTCCGGACTTTCTGCCGCTTTAAAAGTCGGTCCAGTCACGATGCTTTCCTCTTGCGATGTTCTGTGTTCTCTGTGAGAGGTTTAGCTGTTCCTAGAGGAATTTAGTTTACTGAGCAAACCTTACTGCACACAGCCGTTAGCTAACGGTCGCTAGCCTAAAACCCCACACAAGCGCGTGCCTAACGTTTCTCTCTCTCTCTCTTTTTTTTTTTCGTCCTCGCGTGACCCGGAAATACCAGTAGGTTAAATAAAATAGCGTTCAAAAATATAAAACAATACGTTGTCTAATTTTCAGGTAAAAATATAAATAAATAAATAAATACATAAACGGTGAGTTTAAAAACCATTATAACTCAAATGTGAGTATTAATAATTTTATAAAAAATAAAACCTAATGTTAAGCTTAACTACCTTCATTTAACAGTTTATGTTTAGATGTCAAACGCTTATTAAAAAAAATCTGTTTCTGACAGATATGAGAACAGAAAGAAACCTCTACCGTTTTCGTCCATCCATCCAGCCATCCCTAGTGGGATCGGGAGTGCCTCTCCAGCCAACGTTCCGGGCGAGAGGCGGGGTCACCCTGGACAGGTCGCCAGTCTGTCGCAGGGCAACACAGAGACAAACAGTACAAACAACCATGCACACACACACTCTCACCTAGGGAGAATTTAGAAAGACCAATTAACCTGACAGTCATGTTTTTGGACTGTGGGAGGAAGCCGGAGTACCTGGAGAGAACCCACGCATGCACAGGGAGAACATACAAAGTGCATGCAGAAAGACCCCGGGCCGGGAATCAAACCCAGGACCTTCTTGCAAGGCAACTGCACCACTGTGCAGCCAGACTGGAGTGTGGTTCTGGAAAATAGGCAAGGAGTAAAAAAACTAGATTCATCTAAATAATGTAATTGCCTTTAGAAAGGAAATAACCTTATTGCACATGTTAACTGATTGAACCTCCAAGAACCCAGAATTTGTGTTCCTTCATAGTGACTGAAAATCTGTATGGAAGTTGTATTTATTGCAGTGAACCAGGACAAGTTCCACTGTCTCTGTCTGTTTACAATGTGTGTATCCTGTTGGATGCCTGGCTGTTGTAGTAGTGTCGGTGACACCTAAATCTCCTATTTGGAGTCGAGTGACTACATTTTCTTCTTTTCTATTCCATTTTGTTTTCCTTCCTTAATAAGGTGACAAAATGCTGTCTTTCACTGGCTGGAACAATTTTTGCTTGTTTTCATACTGATGGAAATTTACCCTTTTTCCAAATCATTCTACACCATTTTAACATGATCTGTTTTATCTGCCATATGTGTCAACACTTTATAGCCTAAACCATCTCTCCTAGGTGCGATCTGACGAGCATTATTAATCTTTCTTTTCACTTTAACTGTGTTTAGAGGCAGAGCTAAAGGATATCCTGTTTTTTCTCAAATACTGAGATGTTGTGACAGTACTGTGTTTCTATAATAGATTTCCTCATCAGAGAGATTATCTGAGCTGTGTATTTTCCTAAAATGCTAAAATCAAAAGTTTAGCTTTTTCGTGAATGGTTACGGTCGCCAATATACACTGGCAGTGCATAATTCCTTCTATTGCAGTACTACCTCTAAAATTTGCATCTTTGCATGTTTTTTTTTTTTACTATTGCTTATGCAATTTTACATTGTGTTAAACTGCCATGTGCATGTACTACTCCATTGACTGACATTTAATTTTGTTTTTCTACACCTATCACACAACAGTCTTCAACATTTCCACATCTTATCACAATTATACAGTGTTTATATTCTTGCTAGTTTTCTCCTAATTCCATCTAGGAGTTTTATTTATTTTTTGTCATATAACAAAATATTGTAAAGTGCTTTGATACTTTCTATTAGCTAATATTTTTCAAAGTGTTGGAAACAAATATATCAAGTACTGCTTCTGTTGTGCCCTGTTTTATTGTGCTCCTTCCCTATTATTAATACATACCACATTATAATGATATATTCCTCGGCTGCTTCACCATTTGTGTCAGTTTTATAACTTTAATTCAGAAGTCAGAGAACTTAACACCCTTTCAAGGCAAGGTAATGGCTTGTGAAGCTGTTGAGATATAGAGACACCTAGTGGACATTTTGGAAATAGCACAGCCATACTGCAGGGTTGTTGTTTTAAAAGCCCGAAACTGCAAAAGATACGATAATGATAAAGTGGAAAATGACTCGTTTTTCTTTCTTTTTTTAATTTTTTAAAAAAAAAATTTTTTTAGAATTTAAAATTGGATATAAATATATCATTTTTATATTTAGAAATTTGATTGTGTATATTGAAGGCTAAAAGCAACAAGTAGGAAAGTAAGTATTTTATGTGTCGTATCTTAATTAACATAGAAAGAAATTATATACACCTGCAAGTAAATAAATAAAATCTAAATATATTTTTACATAAATATTGAAATGTTTAAGCAATGTACTAATTACACAACAAAACAAATAAATAAACGTAATGTTATTTAATGACCTGTTTCAATCAGTGACTCATTTTTGGGGGAATTTGACATCTCTCCCATCTATAGGGGAGCAAGTAAGATAAGAAAAACATATATCATAATTAGGATTACTACGTTTGGACAATAATATACTATAATGGTCGCTAACTTATATATCTTCTTCGAGCAACAACAGTCCCCGTGTGATGAATTCTGCATATTCATTTCAGCACCACAGGGGGCAGCAATGAGTTGTTTGCTTCTAAGTTTGTAACCGGAAGTTTGTCACAAACCAGCGACTGTTGCCATTTTGACGACGACAGGAAAACCCAGAACACTGCGTGCTTGTTATTTATCGACGTATTTTGTTCAAATTAACCCGTCACCATGGCTATGCAAGCAGCGAAACGCGCTAACGTAAGTTAAAACCGATCGACTAATGTAAAGGTTAGCTAAGTCCTTACATACTTAAAATCCGGTTCATTGTTAGCACACGGTTAGCCGTTAGCACGCTAACTAGAGCGCCGGAGAAGAGCCTTGGTTACTGTATTTAAAGCTATTGCAGTACTGATTTCTATATGTGTTGCACTGACGTTGAAGTCTGTAATACTTTATTAGTGTGTGAGAGCTTTGAGGTATTTTTCTAATTATATGTGAGGCGAAAAATGCTGTCGGACATGAATGCTAATTATTAGCATATGGGTGTTTACGTAGAAAGATGTTTAATTTTATGTGTTTTTGCTAATAAAACAAACGTTTCAGAAGCTTGGAATATTTTGGCAAAAGTTTATTAATTATAAATATGTTAAGAGTTTGAACATAGCTGCTCAAAGTTGGTACCAAGTCCTTAAGACGTCAAATGTTAATTAAAAATACGAAATAGTCTGGTAGCTACAATTTAAAAATCTAGTAATAATCTTTTTGAGCTATAATTTTACTTAAACTGGTTTCTTTGCTAGTCTTTAAAGTGTACAAATAAGTGGTTTGGAATGCATTTGTATTTTGTTTTAAACCAATGTACAGGCCTGGGAAGCTGTAAACAATCTCTGAGAAGTTGTTGCTTCCTCTGTGATTGGTGAAAATCTTTTTTTTTTCTTCTCTTGTCATTGCAGATCCGATTACCTCCTGAGGTGAACAGAATCCTGTATGTCAGGAATCTTCCTTACAAGATTACAGCTGAGGAGATGTACGATATCTTTGGGAAATACGGACCAATACGACAAATCCGAACGTAAGTTCAGTTTCAGACACTTTTTTGGGGAATATATTGAACTTTGTGAATGTTTTTGTAAAGATGGAATGTTTTCCTACGTTGACGATAAAAATCACCCACGTGCTTTACTTGCGAGACTTTTGCTTTTGCTGTTTTATTGTTATACAAAGAACTTTACTGGTTTAAGCCAGGATGTCCTCGGTACATGTTACGTTTTGCTGTAAATAATGAAACTGCACATGTTGGTCTGGTGCTCACTGTGTTTGTTTCTCCTCTCAGAGGGAACACACCAGAAACCAGAGGAACAGCTTATGTCGTGTACGAAGACATCTTCGATGCCAAGAATGCCTGCGACCACCTGTCTGGCTTCAACGTCTGCAACCGTTACCTCGTTGTTCTCTACTACAATGCAAACAGAGTACGTCTCAGCGGCACAAGCTTCCACAGTCTGGTCTCCAAGCAAAGCCAAATAATGTTCACCTTGTGCAGGTTCCAGTTAAATTTGAATTTCTGTGTTATTGTTTTTTGCAGGCGTTCCAGAAAATGGACACGAAGAAGAAAGAGGAACAACTGAAGCTCTTAAAAGAGAAATATGGCATCAACACAGACCCTCCAAAGTAGCGTCTCCGAGGCCTCCTGTCTTTCAATTTTCATTCTTTGTAAAAACAACCCTCTTGATTGGTTTATGCTTGTGATTACAATTGTGGATAATGCCAATTTACACATTTTCTTTTATTTCTCTTGCTTTAAATTGAAGCCAGATAGTTTCTATTTAACTGTTTTATTTTGATCCATCCAGTTGAGCAGAAATGGTTCTGATCTTTTTAGTCATCTCTCTGAACAGTAAGCTGGAGTCAACATGAACCGCTCATGCAGAGTTAAACTTTTCTGTAAAATAAATGCTTCATTTTCTAATAGCTTGTTTCCCTTCTTTTCCTCATATTCTTCATATAATTATGTAAAAGTGTCGCCCTCTGAGTAAGCCTGTGAGATCAATACACTTCAGTGCGAGCTTTATGCAACCAGGAGGACTCTGCTTATGTGTTTGACACGTCTAAATGTAAATCATCAAAATGAGAATTACTATATTTTGGGAAGGATTTGTTTTTTATTTTCAATTTAAACTACACAAGAACACATAAATGTTTATATGTCCTTTTGAAAAAGAAAAAAAGTTTTCTCAGGAGGTGTCACTTTTTAGTCTGATATCCACAATAAAATTAGAACTGAAATCCAAAAGTGGGCTAATTTACCAAATAAATTCATATATTAAGAATTTCAATTTAAAAAATTGTCTAAAAAGTGAAATAGTAGTACAAACTGCCTCTTGCAAGAATTAGGGAAAGGTAACAGTAAAAGTTGAAATATGTAAATAACATCTATTTCATGTTCAGAGTTAGCTTACAGTAGCATTGAGCTACTGCTAATGTACTTAGCATTATTTGTTACATTTCTGGCTATTGGAGTGTAAAATATTGCTGTACTTCTTGAATTGTTACGTTTTATTAGCTACAGGTCCACCAACCACAAAAAAGGTAATATTTTTGATATATAAATAATTTTTGTTCAAATTCTAGAGACGCTTGGACTTAAAAAAATAGCAGCTTTTTTTACTAGTTTGGCGTTTTAGACTCAGTTGCAATTCAATCGAAATTTAAGGCTGTCTACAGACAAACTAGGTCGTAAAATTAACTTTTTTTAATTTTTTTAATTTCTGAATAAGCATTCAATAAAGGTCAATACATACTCCTTAAGAACAGATACATTTGTTCATTTATGCAAGGTGACGCGGTCACAATATTTTGTTCTTGAGGATTGTGTATCGCCTTAAAAACAAAATACTGATCAATAAAATGTTAACATCAAAGAAAATACATAGTAAATCAAAGTGGAAACTGTTGCATTTACTAAGCATTACTAGGCTTATTTATCAGACCAGACAACTGCCCATAGAGTTTATTTTATTAGATTAAATCACAATACAGGGAGTAGTGCAGCCATGTCGTCAGGGACACAATACATGCTACAAAAGAATATATATTTTTTTATTTTTGTTTTTTTTTACACTGTTGCCATTCCTTTGACTTGGTATCCTATCAGCAGTAACAGGGTCGTAGTTAGAAACATCATCAGGCCTAAGTTGTTCAGATCGGACACTTTACCAGGGTTACAATCCACACTGCTGAAGGGACGAAGATGGACTAACATGATAAATCGTTATTGCCAAATCTGCTTCTTTCTTCTGTTATCCCACTAAACAAATACATAAAGTCTGGAATATACTGGAGCCAAGCAAAGTTAGTAATGTCACCGTTGGGAGGTACCACTTCACTGGACTTCGATGTGTGAAAATAAAGGGAGTAAAAAACATACAAAAATCAGACTGATTGGTAAAAGAGAAATACTTTGAGGGGCCGAAGAGGACAAGTTGTAAAAACCTACTGAACAGAAAATCTCGACCTTAAGAGCTGACCTCTTGGAACACCACAAACACCTCGCCTCTGGGTTACTTTAATACCCTTAATTCCTTGTAACGATATGCAACCTGTGAGCCAAAATGAACTAACTGTGACAAATAAGTAAAGAGAGTTGAATCAGAGTCGTTTTCCTAATATAACTTCAGCCTGTTCAATCCTAAATCAGTCGCCTTCATTGGGTTTAGCTCTCGTCCAAAACTCGGCATCGGCCAACTTGTAACGAGATAAGTGTGCTTAAATGCACATCGGACAGGAGATATTTAGGTCTTAGCAACATATAGCACAGCTAATCTACAAGGAAACATGCTCCCACAGTTAAAAGCACTCCAAAGAAAAAGTCTCAACGGATCACAGAGCTTACAACCCGTACAAGAACACTCGTAGGAGGATTTACAGCAGGCTGATTTATTTTGCAAAAGAAAAAAACAACAACAACAAAAAAATAAACTGTCTCCCCTCAAGAGTCACTGCATTGCGTTGATAAGGCTTTCTGTCTTCAATCACCGGATGGAAATTCAACTTTTAAGGCAGAACCTAAAGGCATGCAAATGAACAACATTGACTGTATTTGTGGACGGTACCGGCTCGGTTCGGTGGGAAAACTCGGGCTAATCCGCCTCGTCTAGAGCTAATATTTGAAAAGACGGATGGGGGGGGGGGGGTACTGGAAGAAGGTACGCCGTAAGAGTTCGGTTCGGTCGACAGGTTTGGTGAAACACGCACAGCTAGCATCGGTAAACTCGGAACAATAAATAGAGTAGCGGCAAATTCAACGTCAGCACATCACATGATGCGCAAGCTCTGGTAGAATGAAACTGAATGGAAAATACTTTTGCACACTTCACATTTTGGCAGTTGATCTATAAATAATTTTAATATATATTCATATTTATATTTCTTCATATATATATAGTTATTTGTGCAAGTTGTTTATATGTAGAGATGTGTGTGTGTGTGTGTTTGCAGGTGTTGTTTTTGTGGCGTTGGTGGGCACCCGCACACCACTGTATGCTGTGTGTCGACGTTTTTGTTTCATAGCAAATAACATTCTCATGCACACGAGTGTTTCAAACACAAGAAGCAGATCCATTGAAAGGTAGTCCAAGCATATAATTTTTTCTCTTTTTTCTTTTTCAGTGGAAATAGCTGCAAACTGAATGGAACATGAAATTCTTTCTGTGCAGTCCGTGGCGGCTGGTGGTGGGCGCTCTCTCCGCCGCATCCCGGCCTATTTCTGGAGGTCACACTGCAGCAGTAGTACGATGGACGGGTCGCTCTTGGCCGCCTCTTTGAACTCCTCCAGCGTGATCTGGTCGTCGTTGTTCTTATCCATCTTGGAGAAGATCTTGTCCACCCTCTGCTCGGGCGTCAGGCCGTCTTCGTTCATTTTCATCATGATCACCGTGCCGACCATCTTGTAGATCGCCTGCCAAGAGGAGAAGAGGAAGCAAAAAGACATGTTGAAGGCCCAGTTGAGTTTCTGCTCGAAAACAAGCATGTCACCCCAAGGGGAAGAAACGGGAAAGTTTGAAATTATTTGACACATCGGGCAGATTTGAATTCCTTTCATTGTTTTATTTAATTCACTCAATCATTAATGTATGACAGCCTATTAGGGAGTAAAGAGGAGTAAATTTCTGCCCAAAATCTCAGAAATTTTGAGACTAATCTCAGAAACTTTCTAGAAAAAAAAAGTCGACTTTTGAAACAGAGAAATTGCAAAAAAAATGTTTAAAGAAAATGTCTTAGATTTATCTCACAATTTCAGATTTTTTTTTTTAGAACAAATTTTTGATCTTTGGAGCTCAGAAATGTTCTTGTTTATTGTAGATCATTTCTAAGATTAATCTAAACATTTTTGAGTTTCTTGTAGGAAATTTACTCCTCTTTTTTTCGATCTACCACAACCCTGCTACGCTGTCGTAACTATTTCAAAAGCACAAAAATAAAGAAGATATGTTTTTTTTATTTACAGTTTTGGCTTAATTACTGCTCTGATTGTGTTGTTCTTTCAGCAAATAGGTAACAATTAATCAATATCCAATTTGTTGATGATTAATTCAATAAACAATTCATCACGATTAATCCAATTTATTGTTTCAACCCTAATTCCAATCCTAATATCTGTATGGACAACCTGAAAACATTACCATGTTTTCCAGACTGACTTGTTGTTTCGTGTTGATTGGATTTGTAGTTATAATTTGTTACTTTGTTTTCTTTCAGATTCAACCATTTGGGGTTCCACTTTTTAGCAGAACCAGTAAGTTAGTTTATCTTTGCAAGTAAAACATCAGTAGATCTTGTAGCGCACCAGTAACCTGTCCAGAACAGACGCTGCGTGAACTCAGTTTAAGATGCGACAGAGTTTTTTGGTTCTTTCGTGCAGGGATACCTCGATGATCTCCAGCATCTCCACCCGTGTGATTTTGCCGTCTCCGTCCAGGTCGTACATGTTGAAGGCCCAGTTGAGTTTCTGCTCGAAGCTGCCTCGCGATGTGATGGACAGCGCGCAGATGAACTCTCTGAAGTCGATGGTGCCGTCGCCGTTCTTATCGAAGGTCCTGAAAGCGTGCTGGGCGAACTTGGATGCGTCGCCGTAAGGGAAGAACTGGTAACGAAACAGAAAAAATATACATTTTTCACATATTTGGTACAAGCATCTTATATTTTTTCCGAACAGTTCTGCGTTTCTATATATATTGCTAAGCACATATTCTACAGAAATCTTTGTAGTCATGCATCGGGTTGCACCACCGCCTACACTGCTGTCTCTTTAAATGGTTTATAACGACTTCCAGTTTGTTCGTGGCGATAAGTGTGAAGTCAAGTCGAATTTTTAAAGATATTTAATGTAGATCTGCTCGCCGTGTTTCAGTGCTGGCAAAAAAATAGACTTCCTCTTCGTGCTGCTGTCTGTGCAATCAGTGCATGTCAGCACTGTGAACATGAGGTCAGAGGTTAATACAGTGACTTTGTAAGAGCCCTGAGCCCCAGCTCAGCTGCTGTTAACTACAAACGCTGTGAAGCTGAGCGATTCATTAGATATAACCTAACACTTGACCGCTCCAGTCAAAAAAAGTCAATGGGCAATCTGAGCCGACTGAGGCTGCTCTCACGGGTCTTGCGCAAACAAATCAGGGTCGGCTGCTTCAGCCTTCATCAGGAGAAGACAGAAAATATGAAGAGAGATATGTCTAAAGAGGCGAAATTATTATTTTTTTATGTTGTGCTGCTACTTCATGATTGCTAATTCACATTTGCATTATTTATTATTTTTCTCTTTTTCTCTTTCTACCAAAAACTGGATGGCAAAAGTCTTCAGTCTGGTGCTTTGGTCTCAACTAGCCAATTTTTTTGAAGGACAATTTTGTTTACAGAAACTTTGTAATTAACTTTATTTGTTGTTTCTGTTTTTTTTTTGTTTATTTGTTTATTTATTTTGGATATTTAAAATGTCTTCCAGTTTCAGTGTTAAATATTCATTAGAATTTAAAGTTTATTGAGCTTTCAGAATGTGTTTTTGCATTATTATGACATTCCCATTATATTACTTGAAAATGGTATAACAACAATATTATCGTTTATCGCAATAACTTCTGGGACTATTTATTGCTCAGGAAAATTTGTAATTGTGACAGATCTAATTTTGAATTACTTTTCAAAATGATCTTGGTAACATGTGACCAAACACAGTGGCTACTCAGTAGATGAGTTGTTGTAAAGCTATTGTACAAATGTTTTCTCAAAAAGAATGGTAAATATTGTGTTCACTAATTGGTTTCTTGTGTCCTAATGACTGGTGAAGTAGATTTACCAGCCATTACTGCCTTTATTGTTGGAAAAACCCCCAACAACAATAGGTTCCAAATCACTATACCACAATATGTCCTTTTCTATGTTTGTAGTAGTTTAATCACAGAGGAAAAAAAGGCAAAGACGACACTTCCATCTCTTCTCCCCAAAGTAACAACGACAGCATTGACAGATTGTGTGGTGTCACAACAGGCGGGTTGAGGAGTGAGGGCAGAAATGGCACCCCAGCAGAGCAGTACGGAGGGCTGGAGATAACTGAAAACAGTCAGAAGAAAGAATCCCAGAGAAGCGAGGAAGACAAGGCTGAAGGGGCTTAGGCACTTTCAAACAGATACAAAACCGCTTGTCTTCAATGAAACGCCGCCCGTTGCAGATGGGCGAATTATCCGTGTAACTTGCTGCTACTGCAGCAAACCAAACCATCAGTTGGGGAGGGGAAATGTGTGGGAGGCAGTGCTGGATGGCAAAGTGATGAGGAGAGAGGGCACTGAAGAAATGACGCAGGAGCCAACTAAAGCGAGTGTGACGGAGCAAGTATTAGAGGAAGCTTCGCGGCTCTCTGATCCAAGTTTGCTCTAATAAGACCAAACTAATCTTGGCAAGAAAACCCCTTTGGGACTAAGCGGGAAGCCACCAGAATACACGAGACACTCCAATTCCTTCCTACAGGCGCAATATTCTGTACGGACCCTACATCGGTTCGTTAACCCCGCCCAGGAGGAGCAAATGGATGGACAACTATGGAAAGACGTAGAAAGTATTGGAAAGGGACAGTAAAAAGACAAAAGCACTACATGGCACGCAACTTCCTTTTACTGTCTAAACCAGGGGTGGGCAACTCCAGGCCTCGAGGGCCTCCTTCAACTTTTAGATATATCTCTACTTCAACACACCTGAGTCAAATAATGAGGTCATTAGCAGGACTCTGGACAACTTGACTGCACTTAGGAGGTGATTCAGCTATTGGATTCAAGTGTGTTGGACCAGGGAGACATCTAAGAGCTGCAGGACACCGGCCCTCCAAGACCAGGATTGCCCACCCCTGGTCTAAACTGATGTAGTTGCAAATGAACAGCCAGGGATATTGGGTCATTAATGCTTCCAGAAAGTCTCTGTCCTCTACTCATCTGGCCCCTATTTGCTTTCATGGCTGTTTAATGTGGTGGTTTGGATCGGGTCATCAAAGAACAGGCTAAATGCCAGACCGCTTCTGTCCACTCTAGGAGGGAACAAGACCGCCAGATGCAAGGGGCGGGGTGTAGGAATGGCTAATGTCATTCAGCATGTTTGTGTGTGTCATTGAGAGGGTAGGCAAAACATATTCTGTGAAACTAATATTTGCTTTAACATCCAATCTCCACACACTCTCATACACACACCAGAAAAACAAACAGCAGTTAACTGGAACATTAAAGCCTTTATAGTCAGCCTGCAAGTCGGCCCTGATCCAAAAGCCATCGTGGGGGGAGGAAGGAGCGTACAGACAGAGGACACAGGTCTTCGCATGGATTGGATTACTGCTACAACCTAAACCCTCAACTCCATCATAGCGACAAATGACTCGGGGGTTGATTAAAACATATCTGCGTAAAAGCCAATTCTTTCACGCCCATCTTCATAGTCTACCCTCCCAAATCTGCATTTGAAAGTCGAGCTAAACACTTGAGCTGACTTAGTGACGGCTTAAAGGTTTCAAGAGATGAGTGTGTGGGTTGTGATCTAAGTGAGGAGGGCATATTTCCCACTCAAGAGATGCTGTTTCAGTTTGGGAACTGTTTTAACTGGATTACTGTTATCTAAGAACCAAAAGAGTTATTTGTGACTCTGAAAGCGATGAGTTATTTCAAGTCCTTGTTATGACTCCCATTGGTTCTCTCTCTCTCTCTCTCTCTCATTTATGCATATTTTTAGGCAACATCCCACCCACTGACAAATATGAGGTACTTTTCTGATTGTATTATGTTGAGTATCAGATCGATCTGTTATGTAACGGTACACTTAGCATTTCCTGCACTTTCTAAGGATGAGGTATTCCTTTTCCATTGGGAAAAGACTTCTGGGACACAGCCACCATTCTCAAGCCCCTACATTTTTGGGGGCAGCAAGTAAAATCTTTACTTGTTGCAGATACTTCAACTTTAACTAGTGCAACTGTAACACTTCTATAAGTACGTAAAGACCTGGTATCATAATGCCGGCATTCATTGAAGTACCAGCTTTTTAGGCCTAAATGCTCTGACGTTTTTAGGAGCATCTCCAACATCAAGACATTTGAATTTTAAGGAATTCAAATGTCTTGATGTCTTGTTTTGAGAAACGGGGTGTTCCATCTACCTTTAAAAGTTGAATCTCAAAGTTTAACTGTGTTTCAGTTTTAATTCGCAGAACAGCTATGATTGACTATAGTCAGCCAAACAAACCACATCTAGAAGATTCAATCACCTTAGCAAATGTTCTGACATGAGCTCCACAGCACTATGTACCTGATCCAATGAGATTTAAAAATGGTTTTCTGCTAACACTCGCTTTAATTACAGTGGCAGCCATATTTGTTTTTCAGATCAGAGCTGAGGACAAGCCTCCAACTTTCCGAGTCAGAATCTTGACATCAGGGGTCGTCGATGTTCAACTGGCCAACTTGGGGCGTCTCTTGCTCATCAGCTTTTTCAACTCTCTTGATCCATCGAGACTAAAAGATTACCTTGTTACCACGGTTATGAATTATAACAACTCTCTGAAACAAAAAAAGTAAGAGAAGAAAAAAACTTTCAGCTGCTCAGGATTCAAAACCAGAGGGAACAACTATCCAAACGAGTCAACTAAAAAGCATGACAGATCAAATCAGAGCTAATGTAGCCTCGCTACTCCAGGATGCTGCTACTAGTAGCATCACAATTCCAATATAATGTTAAGAACTTTAAGACAAAAGATGTCTTGATCATGTTATTAGCTACAGCATTTATTGTACTTTTAACCAAAAGCACACAAAAGTCTTACATCAAATTGCTTCTCTAAATTTATGAAAAAATACAAATGATTTTAACCATTCATATAAAAAGATGACCTGATAACAATAAATGTAATCTTAACATGTAAAGACAAGGAAATACAAAAAAAAGCAAAGTATTAATACATAAAAATAAATGCTTTTATTGCTTTATATGACAAAGTTAGCAGGCCAGAAGCTCAACAAGCTGCCAGACAGCCAAACAGGGCGACCTTATATGTGATCGCCCATGCAGTCAGTGTCCTATAATGTCTTTTCTGGACTGCCGCCATGTCAATTCCACGCTCCTGATTTAGGCTCACAGATTGAGTCTCTATTCTGTCCCTGTCCATGTCGTTCCACCTGCTGCCTGCATGTGTGTGCAGACACCACGAGTGTGTACAGACACACGGTCAGATAAGCGCCGCACATTGCATGGCCTCTCTCCGCGATCTTTCCAAACTAAATGGATGGTTCAATATCTTTTGGCCAGCGGATAAATGGTTGCAGGAGTGGTGCCAAATAGGAAACGGGCTGTCTGCTATTAACTGTTTACTGGCCACAAAAACATAAATGTTACACAATGGAAAAACAATGTGCTATTACTAAATAGGTATGTCCATAACATTTTGTCACAGTGCAGCAACAGACATCATTCTGTTTTACTGGGATTGCTTGTGGTAGTTCAGCACTAAGCACATGTGTTAGAACTGGAAGGAAAATGAAACTCTTCCAATTTGCTTTTTTTCCAAATAAAAACTGTTGCATGCATTTGTATTCACCCAACTGAGTCAATACTTTGTAGAATCATCTTCCTCTGAAAGTATTGTTCCAAGTCTTGTGAGCCTATGTTTCTAAGGGCTTTGCACATCTGAAGACACATGTTTCTACACATTCTTTGTAGAATATATCGAGGTCATTCAGATTGAATGTGATTCCAAATCACAGTGGCAAGCTTTCGTCTTGCTGCTTTCAATGAAAGATTTCTGGAGAAAAGCCAGAGTTTGGCAGCCTTTCAAGCAGAGTGCCCATTACTAATGTGCGCAAAACCTTTTTGATACTCTGCTAATGTCGAAAAATACAATTTCACAACTGTGGTGTTTCCTTTAAATACAAAATTAAATTAAAATCACAGGTGAATAAGTTTGTTTACACGATGAGTCATTAAAAATCATGGTGGTGATGGAAAACCTAGCGATACCATTAGCCTTCATTGCAGACTTTGACGTCTTATTCAGGCACTGGAGTGACACAAGCGTGTTGCTATTGCTGTATATAAACCAAAATGATGTGAAATGTGTTTCCATTGCAGTTTTGCGATACACCAATTTCGATACGGCTGAAAAACCACCCCATCCTAACGTGAAAATGTTTTAACAAATAGCATGTTTTTTCGAAATCACCTTGTTTCCATTAAACTAAATTATTTTTGTAATTCCAATTTGCACTAATTTATGGTAAATGGAGTTTTCTGCTCCATTTGCAGTTGAGGCGTATGGCCGTGTCTTGGTAGGTTTGTTGAGTCATATTTTTCCAATTTCAGACTGAGGTATTAGAACATACCAGCTTTAGATATTTTATACTCCAACATGACTTATGATCCAGAAAATATGGTAAATGTTTTACCTGGGCTTTATTCAGAAATTTTAGAATAAGTGAAAGACAAAGTGATGAAATGGAAGACACTTTTTTAGAGTTGTATTAGCAAAAGAAGTGTTTCTTTCCATTTCACAAAATGTCCTACTTTATGTTTGACTCTCACATAAAATCCAAATAAAATACATTGAGTTTAATATACAACTTCTACAATACAAAGCAGCAGCACTGTTCTTCCTCACAGCAAACATCCGCAGGTTGAACTTCGAGTCTGACATATTCCCACCGTGAAGACGGAGAGCGGAGTAAATAACGCCTTATGTTTCATGGACCCTTTTTCCAATATTGTCAGATGAAACGCAGTCTGTTAGCAGAAATACAGCGCTGTTCCCGACAGGGTGAGCTGTCTGTGCATATGGGTGTTTACACTGCTTCGTCAAGAGCACTCCGTAGATGCTGCTTTATTGAGCAGAATGCAGGGGCATGGCGGGAGGGGAGGGTGAAGGGGTTGAGAAAGGGAGAGGGAAAATGCATATAATCCATGGCAGGGACACATTTACAGTGTCTGTCTGCGTCAGCTCTTACATAAACCCGCAATGACGAGCCAAAAAGCGCCAGAAACTGAGCCAGCGCAAATCTGTAGCCGCGGCTGCTTCCAAGCCTGTAGGGTCTGCACTGGTAAACTCACACACACACTCACAAATCCCCTTTTGCCCTGGAAAATACGTTTTTAATCATCCTCTTGTTACTTTCGCCTGGGTGTTTGTCATGATGTGATTATCACCAAACACCAAACTCACAGACAAAGAACTCAGCTGTTCTCTGTCTGTGAGGAAATTTCTCATTGATAGAAATGCTGTACTCTTTCTAAACAGTGTACAGTAAACATGCACAGTCCATCGCATTTCATTCAGAACACATAAAGGAAATAAAACGAGAGAAACGACACACGCAGTTTTGAGATGAGATAATTGTACCATTCAGGTCTTTGCCCTTTACTACTCAATCCATTATGGTTTACAGCAGGGAATAATTGTTGAACACATGAAAATAGTAACTCTACACACTTAGGATTGAGTGAGGTAAGCAACTCATCCAGACATTCCTGGAGGAAGGAGCTCGTTTTTTTTTTTTCTCATTTCAACAAGATACACTTGAGACAACACAGATGTTTTGGATATATCCAAACAAAAGAAGGTTTCAAACAAACCCACTTGAGAATGTATTGTTGTCCCTGCCGGGAAAAACAATATGTTAAGACATACATTTCTTCTTCTTTTTTCTTTTTTTTTTTTTTTTTTTTTTTATATAAAAAGGAACTTTACCTGGGGGAACCTTTGTATTAGTGCGTTTGTGGAACAGACAGTAAATCTGACGCACAAATTTTTGTTAACAAAAACCAAACTCCTTAAATGAGTTTTTGCCATTTTTCTTTTTGTTTCTCTTGAAAGAAACAAAACTTCAAAGTTTGATTAGCCCGCACCTAGCAGCAGAGAAAAAGGTCCAACAGGAAAGACCAGAAGTTTGAAGCACAAAGAACAGGTTTGGAGAAAAAGCTTCTTTAAGCATTAATTTACTATAAATAACTAAACATTGTGGGGTTTGTTTCTGGTCAGAGAGGTGGCTTGCTGCATCAATCCTTGGCAGTGGCAGCTGTATTGTCTCTGCATTTCGTTGTCCTATATTAGTGTGTGAACATGTGCAAAATGTTTAAGTGCAAATTAAAATGTAAAATACGTACACTGCCTTTCACGCTGACTCAGACTCAAACTGTACCTAATACTCTTATGGAGCTCTGCAGATTAAAATTTCATAAGCAACCAGGCTCATCCCTCCCTTTTCTAAGACACTGTAATCGGAGATGAAGGAATGGTTGGATTTAGAGAGTCCTTCCTCTTAGATATTATTTGATAAGAATAATTTCTACATTTATTCCACATGTCAAACATAGCAAATATAAAGTCCCACTTCTGACACCAAACTCTGCAAAAGGAGCCCCCCAAAAATAATAACTGATTATTTGCTTCCAGTGCCTGGAGATATGCGCCTGGACATCAGTTGTACTGCGGAACATGGGATTGAGCCTGAACCACTGATTCCTGAAAAGCTGCTGGTCACTCGGCTTGAGATTTAAGAGGAATTTGGCCTGCCCTCCTCTTTGACCCCGGTTATCTGTGGTTACAAAACGCCCATCTGCTGGCAATAACAGTGTGTGAAAAGTGTAAATGACAAATCACCAGCAGATGGCAGCGTTGAGTATGAAATCTTACTTCATGTGTGGGGATGGGGAGGAGAGCAGTTGAGGGCATGAGGGAGAGAATAAGCGACGGAGAAGTAAATACAACTAATTTGTACATGGGGCAATGTGGAGAACTGTTTATTCTGATGCAGAATTTTATATTTAGTGCTAAAAATTTATTTAGAATAATCAACTCTCCATCAGAGCTTATTTCTAGTTGTTCCCATTTCAGACTGAGATGTAAATCAGTAAGAACAAAAGATGACAGAGAGCAGAAAATGAATCACGGCTGGGCTGTCGGGTTTGGCAGGTAAACCTGAGGACTACCCCTCTGTCTTAGTGACGCAAATCAAAGCGAGGCAGAACAACAGAGGACGAGCAGCTTGCTTATCTCCCCTCACCAGCGGTGTGTCCGGAACGGCTCGTCTCTTGAGCGCTTGGCAGATAAAGACGGCAGCAGCTCGCGCGGTTTGAAACGGCCTATTTAAAAAGCTGATATCAGGCCTGTGAGCCCCTCCGGCATAGCCTGGGCCAAAAGAGAGGCAGAAGAAAGGAAGAAACAAAGAAGTAAAGAGAGAAGGAAAGAAAGAAAGAGGCGAGAGTAGGGAGGTGAGAGCGAGATGTAAGAGTGTGAGGAAGGGAGACGGTGAGGAAATACCACAGGACAAAACACAACACAGCCTCTGTTTCTTGGGGTGTCCACACGATGGTTCATTACTCACGATGTGCCTTCATTTCACATGACTCATCAAATCTCTTTGGCATGGATTTGTTAATCATGACTGCTCAATCCTTTCTGCGTCTCTGCATGCATTAGAGAGGTTTCATCTATAAGTCTGCATGCAAATGTTTGCGTGTTCCCATTGTCACTGTATTGCGTCTTACCAGGAGCACACGCCATCAAGATATCAAGATGTCTCATATCCTGTCTCTCTAGCCTAGTAAAAACCAGCCCCTGCTATGCTTTGCTTCGTCCAGAGGATCTGGACTCCAGGGTATTGAGAAATGATTGCTTGCTGGAGGCATGGATGCTGTTGAAGATTAAGATTTTACCCAATTGCTAATGTTTGACTGTGACGTACATAATGCGCCAGTTGGACGTTATGAAGTTTACCTGAAATTGTCGGTAAACTTCATAAGTTTATTGGCAAGGATGGTTGTTGACAGATGATGGTTGTCAGTCAAAAACCGAACCAGACGGCTTTTAATGCTAATTTGATATTCGGAAGCTTCGCCAATGCAGCCAGAACGGCTTCATTCACTTCCTCTGCTGCCACTGCTAAAGCCACAGGTAGACTACGATTCTGAAACACCACAGAAAATTGTTGTCATCCCTCACAACTTCTCCTTCTTTACGCTGACTGGCCTGGAAGAAATTCTAGCAAAGAAATCGACTTCAATGGCAGAAAAGAAGTGAAGGGAGATGAGAATTGAGCAGAACTGTGTAGGTAAGTAATGGCCAGGCTACTATCCTTCATATTTAAAAGCTATTCTAAAATGACCTAACAAAAACATTTATTCTCACCCATGAGGGTCGAACACAGAGCAAGGGGAATTGTTTCCTTTCTTTCCATAAATGTCAAGAAATAAAGCAATTAATATATGGGAGGGAATTCATACCAAATATTTGTTGTGAAAGATGCACCTTCATTTAGTTTGTGTAAATAGAGGGTAGATAGAGGGTTTCACTACATCTAGACTCCACTTGTACTGTAAAGTACCTAGTGGAGCTAAATGGAAACATCAACTTCACTAAACAGAAACTTATATTTAAAAATCTAAAGAAGCAGCTAAAAATGTGTTTTTTCTATTAGCGGTGATGCTAGCAAAAATTATGCTAGCTGTAGCGTTCAAACTTCCACTAGGTCAGCAGCACAGCTAGGTAATACATGAAGTTTGAAAAGCAGTCATTGCTTGAAAGATGCTTTCCCCACAATAAACCTGTCGCAATAAATCAATTAATTACATTATAAATTGAAACAATCTCAATAATTTAGATTTCTCTTTCTACCAATGACTGGATGACAAAAGTCTTCAGTCGGGTTCATTGGTCTCATTTTTTTGAATGACAGTTTTGCTTACAGACACGTCAGTATCCATTTTATTTGTTGATTTGGTTGTTTTGTTTATTTATTTTGGATATTTAAAAGGTCTTCAAGTTCCAGTGTTAAATGTTTGTTAGAAATGAAAGTTTATTGATCTTTTAGAGGGTATACGTCCATTATTATGCCACAATGATTACATTACTTGAAAAGTCTCAAATCAACATTTTCATTAACTTTCTGGGACAATTTATCATCCAGCAAAATCTGTTATGGTGGATTTTGTATTACTATGTGCTATTAGGAGCTACTATATCTACGTTCTCATCCTTTTTGCTCTGTAGTTGTTACATTACGCGTCATGATTGTGTGAAATGTCGCTCAACAGAATCAGAAATTGAAACTTGTGCCCCTGATCTACCTTGGCTGTAAAAAGAGGTTGTGGAGCTAGTGTTGGTTCATTCCTAGCAAAGGCAGCAGCAGCAGCTGTCCAATCTGTGGGAGGCCACAGAACGGAGACATCGTCTAATCCTACAGCGTTCGTCTAATCTGCAAAATCAATCAGTATGTTGATCAGCGGAAGCTGATGCAGATAATAGCATGCTAAGGACAGTACACAACAACATTTCTTTGAATTAAAGCAGGGCATTGCATTTTGAAAGCATGCATAAGGATGTCGACCTGCCGGAAATCCCCCATTGGAGAAAGGGCGTCGGTCGCAGCTCACTCTGTTGTGAAGCGAACGGACAACGCGGTCCGCAATGGAGGCGGAGGAAAAAGTGAGATCTGAACAGATTAATCACCCACACCATCAAACTTAAATGGTGCTCGAGGCTTAGCAAAACCGTGGGAGGTATTAGATGCAATTATCACGGATCATTCCAACGGAGCAGCCTATGGAAAGCTCATCTTTATACTGAGCTGAGGAACAAACGATTAAAGATGAAGACGGAAGCATTAGATTGTGATGCAATGCAGGATTGTGAGGTGTTGAACTCCAGCAGAGAAGTTGAATGTTAACTTCAAAGTTTAAAGCCTTCCACCTGGTGGAAGAAGCTAAAAATTGCAAGAACATCTGAGACATTTTGTGCCAAAAAAAGCAAAAGTTTGTAGCAGCAGAAAATACTTTTTCAGCACAATGTGGCATATTTTGATTAATTTCTAAATGGTCAGACATTATAACAAGATTTATTCTTACTGTCTCCACTAACACAAGCTGAGAGGTCCCGCTCTCATGGGCTGGAGGACGGCTGACCAGAATGTATGCTAACCGCTTGAAAATCATTCTTGCTACCACCAACGGCAACCCGGGATCCCAAGCCCGCTTTGTGCAACTGATAGCTCTACTCTCTGCTTAGTCATGATGGACAATCGAATGTGCTAGCATTGCTATTTCCCCGGAGAACGAAACCTAAAAAGTTTGTCCATCTGAACGCACTCACACAACAGAAGTGAGTCTCCCTGAAAGTTGCTGAATAATTGAATTGCCGTTGCAGCCCACAGGGAGGCACTTCCAAGAGGCCGCAGAGCGAAACAGGGTTCAGAGCTATTAATTTTGATAAATCCAACCATCTGGCCTTTTGGCTTCCTCTTTGTCTCAAAGTTTCAATCCTGTCTTTTCGTTGTAACTCTCTCTTTCTGTCTGTCTCTGATTGCATTTGAGTGTCCCTGTTCACTGGTACAGCCCATTTTGAGGCCATCTCATCTTCAACCTCTAACTCAGCGGTGCTCAGTAATTAACACCCATCATCCAGTCTGAGGGACCGGAGAATATTCATGATGGGAAAATGACAGACTTCTGATTCGGAGTCAGATTCTCCTCCCTGTGTACTCTGTAAACATTGCAAATTCCTATTTAGTCCAGAGTGTATTCAATTTGTCTCCTTCAGTTTTCTACATGTTCAAATAGCAACAGAGACAGGCTTGATGCTACATTAGTACGCTTGTGCACCTCACAAATATTTTCTTTCCTCTAAAGTCAATAGAAAATATTCAGTTTCTTGCCTTTCAGGAGCAATTCTTCAGCCTTCAGAAGGATTGCTCTTCTGCGTGGGTGTGGGTGCGTGTGTGTGTGGGTGGGTGCCTGAGTTGTGGCAACGATGGAGAATGGCATCAGAGCCTCAGAGATGACAAAAGCTATTTTTAGAGCATGCCAGCCATGAGCTTTCTTGGGCAGAAGAGGAAAAAGAGACGAGGCAGAGTGTGGAAATGAAAGACGGGAATGTAAGGAAGTGACACGGAGAGGCTGGTAACAGTCAGAGGAGTAAATCAGAGGAAGGATGTTTATAATCGAGGCTTTCAGAGGCTCCTTTTTAAACGTCGTGGCATTCATAATAGCTCAACATCCTTTCTAGACTTACAATATCCATTCGACCTTTTCACATTTTACCACCCCACAACTACAAACTGCAGGGTATTTTAATGAGATTGTATAGCATAGGTGAACACAAACGGTTTAGAAGTAAAATTATACATAGTTTTTACGTTTTATAAGAAAAATCTAAAATCTCAGGTATGCACAAACCCCTAAAGCCCCTTTACTCTGATATCCCAAAATAAAATCCAGTGAAAATATTAGTTAATTTGGCTCACATCTATCTATCTATCTGACTGTCTGTCTGTCTATCTATCTATCTAGCTAGCTAGCTAGCTATGTCGCTAGCTTTTTAGCTAGCTATCTATCAATCTTGCCAGCTAGAGCTAGCTACACATTACAGGTTTCCTCTGTTTTTTTTGAAAATGAACTCTTTCTTGATTAGCTCAAAGTCTAAAAAGGAAGAAATTAGATGAATAAAACTGAGAAAAAGCACATTCTCTTGGACTTTTTCTTCTAGATTTGTGTTCATAATGATAATAATGGTATAATAAACAGTTATAATTTTTAAAAATGAAAGACAAAAAAATACCACAATATTAAGGAATCTACAGGTTTGTGTTTTTTGTGCTAACTGCGATCTTCGAAAACAAATAGCAATAACCGAAGTAATTTCCAAGTATTGTTTCAGTTGAACTCATCAACCCTTTGTGTGTTAATCTTTAACCAAGTCTGAAGTTTGAGCAAAACACCTTACAAATGATATAAACTCCAGATCACCTGATGCCGACTGAGGCTGATAAATCCAATTTCCCACAATGCACACCTCGTCTCTTTTCATTGCATATTCCATTAGTGACACCCAGTGCATCAGTGCTTTTAAATATTCAAATCAATCCTGCAGCATGGATGTTATTTAGCTCTTATCTGTCCGTCTAGCGACACAGTTAGCAAATAAGAGGATGCTTAAAAAGTTCTATTTCCCTTAAAACTGAACGGAGGCCTCAGGGGCCCGCTACACCTTCTGCCACATCTGTCCTAATGATGCACAAAGAGTTTCCAAACGACTCCTTTCATAATTAATGTTCCATGTCAGTGTGACGGTGCATCTCTGTCTTTTCTGTCTGTCCCTTTGTCTCCTGTGATTAGGCCCCATATGTTTCCTCGCAGAAACGTGGCTGTTGGCCAGATGATGTCAGTGTCCCTCTGTCGCTCCATTTACCTTCCCGTGATCTGTCTGTCAGTCTGTCTGCGGGCCGCGGGGAGTCTCACACTTGGGAAGTAGGCGCGCGGAGAGATGGGCGCTCACACCGCGCCCGTAAACAACGAAATGCCTGTAGGCGCGGCAGGAGATTTGCATCGGAGCGGAATCCATCCATACATCTTTATTCAGGCCAGCGCATGTGTTTACTTTGGGCTTAGGGCTACAGCTATCGCCTTTTTAGCAGCGCAGGGGAACAAAAGTCATTCCGTTCTCTAGTAAAACCCTTAAAACCCAACAATCACAATGTGGATAACATTTCTCCTCAAGATATACTTCAATCCAATCACCTACAGCTTCTCAGGCGTCAATGCTCAAAGGGAGGCTTGCGTTTCAGGGCGAAGTTTCACATGGTGTGTGTGAATTAGTTCGGAAGGCTCACTTCCATTTTTGTGCCGCTGTCTGAGCCCAGCCACACGTCTAAATGTGGGAATCCACAGGGGAAACAGAAAGAGCAACAGGTCATTTTAATGATTTGGAGACTGTGTGGTCAGGAATTGTGAGCAGAGAACTTGCTCTTAGAAAAACTACCAACAAACATTGTCGTACCTAACGTTTTGAGCAAACTTTAACCTTTAGATTTTGGAGGTTAGATTCAGTTAATAATGTCAGTGAAACTGGCAACTGGATTCTCTAACAGAAGTAAAAACAACTTGGACATTTTGCTAACCAGTACTAAACTATAAGTTTCGAGCAGCCCCAAAACTGACTGCTGAGGTAACAACATGAAAAACATCTTTCTGTTGGCCAGAGTCACTATTATTGTCCAATTTCTGTGACAGTTAGATTTGCTGTTTTGACTAGAATCCATATTAAGTTTGTTTAATTGACTGGTATTGGAGTTTAGCGCGACCCCAGAGTAACAACTGAGTTATGTAACTTTTGAGACCTGTTCTAAAAACTTTTGTAATTGCCTTTTTTAATCATCCATACAGAAAATATACCCTAGTGTGCATCCATACGCGCAGTGGAACCCGTCTTACCACTAAAAACACAAGCTAATGTTTACAGCCTTCCTTATTTCTACTCTTGGGAGGTACAGCCAATCAGTGCAAAGGGAAATAAATAGTGCTCCTGCTTAGGCTGCTTTGCAAAAGCCAGCCATTAGCATGTCAATGGCTAGGTATGTCATTTTCCCAAGATGCATTTTTTTCCTGAATATTTCTGATCCCTGTTATTGGTCAGCTGTTTGTGTTTATGTCAGCAGCAACGTCACATTCAATGACATAGCAGCAAAAAGGGTTTTGGAATTGAAAATGTTTGTTTTGTCGATACACAGTTTTCAGTTAAAATGCGACTAACTTCAATTCATCAGTTTAGAGACTCTGAAATGAACTCCATGAAAAATGTTCATTGAGTCCCACCACAATATACAAGGTGGCGCCTAAGATAAGATGAACCTAAACAGAATTACCTTACCTGGAAATTCTTCCAGGTAAGGTATGGAAAACTCATGTCACATTTTGAGCCTGTGGTAAAACAGAATCATCAAAGTCCCATAAAGCCTAACGAGGACAAACTCCTTCGTAGTGGGCTCGCCCTCCGCAGGCCATTGATCCAAGACGCTTTGATGAATGGCGGTTTAGAGCTAAACCTTCCCTTCATCCATCACCTCTGCCTCCATTCTACTTTCCACCACTATCTGTTTAAATGATAAATGCACTTTTCCTATTATTATTTTTCTAATGGCCAACCTTTTAGGTGATTATGCGGGGCATACTGAAATATTGAAATGTTCTAAGTGGAAAATTAAAGCTGAGTGCTGACTTCTGAACCACAAAATTTGCATTTAAATGTACTATTTCCATTTAATTGACCAAACTAATGGGTGTTTTAACTGCTGGTTTTCTGAAGAGCTCATGTTTTTCTTTTTGTTTTGGTCCTCTGCTTGAGTTCTTTCTGTAATCTGTGAACATTATCGATACGGATTCTCAGCATAGAATACATCAAATAAATGGGATTTCTGTTTTAAAGTGCTGAATATGACGGAATATGGAGCAACTGAAGCCTAAACGTGACGTTTTGTTGCACTGCATCAAAGGAAGCTCTCAGACAGAGGGCCATTACTTCCAGCTGACATGCTGCACCTGCTTTTACCGCTTTATTTTTATCCCCAAAACAGTTACATTTACTGCAGGTAGACGGCCGGCTGGAAGTAGCACTGTGTTTATCACCCTGCCTGGGGAAAACTTGGACATTTCTGAGCTTGAAAATTTGGAAATTTGTTAAAAATAAAAAATAAAAACTCTGAAATTTTCTGGAAAAACATTGGGAAGGTTCTTATTTTGAAAAGTCAAAAAGTAGCTAGAAAACAAAAACTGAAATGTTGATATTAATCCCAGAAACTGTCTAGAAAGAACTGGGGCATTTTAGAGTTTGAGAAGATGAAAATCTGCATGAAAAAACCCCCCTGAAATTTTGAGATTAAGCTCAGAAAAAAATTCTACTTTGAGAAGTAGAAAATTTGCTAGAAAACAATCTGAAATTTTGACAGAAATCCCAGAAATTTTCTAGAAAAAACTTGGAAATTTCCCAGTTTGAAAAGTTGAAAATTTGCAAAAAGGAAAGAAAATCAAAAAAAATATTGAAGATTAATTTCAGAAGTTTTCTAGAAAAAAACTTGGAAATTTCGAGATTTAAAAGTCAAAAATGTGCAAGAAAAAATGTCAAATATTTAAGATTAATCCCAAATGTTTTCTAGAAAATACATTTTTCATCTTTTCAAACTCAGAAAATAACCAAAAAGTCAAAAATGTAATCATAAAATTTCAGAATTCTTTTGGCAGAAATGCATTTCATTTTTCTATCTACAACCTAACACGGCGTGGAAAGCTTCTGGTCACCGGTGGATGGGCTGTAAATATTCACCCAGGATGTGTCTTTGCCCTCATCTCTACATTTACCATCACTCTGTTCTCTGACTCCAGAGGCTCTAATGACTAATAAATAATTTAACCACACTTTCCTTCACTTGCTTAGTTTTTCTCACCTCTGCCCCTTTTTCTGCTTCTCACTTTCTGCCGATGCGATTTCGCCTCCATCGCTCTCCCAGTAAACATATGACCCCCCCACTCCCACCCCTCGCATTCCCAACTCCACACACACAGTCACTGTTCACAGGAACAATCTGTCCCACTGCTGTGAGGTCGCAGGCAAACTTTTTCTTCTTCCATTTATTGGCTATTTAGATTTTAAAAAGCCCTATCACTGATATATTGTTGTCTAGAAACATCAAAATAAGCTGCAATCAAAGAAAGGTGGTAACCCCCAGCCCTCTAAGACCTCTCCAGATTTGAACTGTGTTGCTTCTTTTGTGATTTTTCTTCCACTATCCCTATTTGAATAGAATTTAAAAGGATTTGCAGTTTGCTAAAAGTGCTATTCATCATGCTTATAAAGTAAATACTGAAACTTTCTACTGCTGGTTGACTGATACATCTTCTAATAATGACTTTGACTTATTGACAGTTTTCTTCATGACTGGCCGTGAGCTGATGTAGAAAGTTAGGGTTAAAAAAGTTGCCATTTAGCAGAGGTGGCCTGGATGCATAAGTGTGTGTTATGTAATGGTAGACCCCCCTCCCCTCCGGCCACGATGCATTTCCCAGCCCCACTGATAAAAGATTAATGCTCATTCTTACACTACTGTGAGTGCTTTCTTCCTTGAGGACTCTCAGGAAGTTCAAACATAAAGCACAAGATGCTAAAAAAATAAAATAAAAATAAAAACCGGCTGATTCTGGATGTTTTCCTAACTGGACTTACAGACCACAGATATTTACTGATATATATATAATGTCTAGACCTGCACCAATAACTAATTTTGGATGGACAATAAATTGTCCCAGATGTCATTGCTATAAATGATAATATTGTGGTTTTGTTACCATTTTCAAGTAATATGATGATATTGGCAAAATAAAGCAAGACCACGTTCTCAAGGATCAATAAACTTTAAATTCTAATAAACATTTAACACTGGAACTGGAAGATGAGTTAAATATCCAAAATAAATAAACAACAAATAAAATGAATTTTGAGGTCCCTGTAAACAAAACCGTCCTTGAGCGGTTTTCCTGAGTTGCTTCTCTGCCATCAGTGAGTACACAAGCTTGATTGACAGCGCTAAGACCCTCCTCCTGCTTCTGATTGGTTGTTTTTGGTCAGGAGCGAAGGATTTCTTCAGATGGCAATAGCAGCTCAGTAAGGAGGAAGAAGAGCTCGATCTTCCCAGAGATGATCTGACTCTGATCAGACAGAAAATTTCTAAAACTGTCACCATGTCTGTCATGACATGGTGACAGTTTTAGAAATTTTTTTTAAAAACATACTTTTTATAAAAAAAAGTTTAGCAACCCTTTAGGAAGCCACGAGGTTCCAAAACCTGGACCGGGAAATCTAAGCCTTACATTATACATCAAAACAATTCCTGGTGCAGGCATATTGATTCTTGTATCACAAAAATAAGAATATCGATCTTTTTTGTCGAACCTAAGTGTTTTTGGGTTGGGTTTTTTTTAGAATCAAAGGGTGGATCAAAGTCAACTCTAGGCGACTTCAATAGTATAAAGGTTTCCAAAGACATGCTTGGCATGCAAATGTACTTTTAGACTGTGAAAGAGTAAATTAAGGTACACAAGATCCCAGGTGTGATAATCCTTTTAGCCAGGAGGAAAGAATAATGACCGCATTATTTATCTGGGACTAGTCCCACATCTGGGACTAATAAGCCTTAGTCCCAGATGTGTAAACACCTACAGCTTAAATCTATAGCTGCGCACATGGATGCTTATCCTAATATTAGTCTAATTCCTATGTCATCTGAGTGAACAGGATTCTCCTCCTTTTGTGTGTGTAAATGAATAAACCACAGAATAATTTCCCACCGCTTCATCAGAGGTAATAAGATACGGTGGGATGCATATTAGCATGGGAGCATGATCGTTCAAGTGCCTCTGATTTCAGACTCTCTGTTGGATTTCTGCCCAGATACAGGAGGGGGCGAGTGGAAGCGTGGAGAGAGAGAGAGAGGGGGGGGGGGGGGGCAGGTTAAAAGCAGGCATGCATGAAGAGTGATAACACTGGTTGCTGTGGTGATTCATGTGACCCTAACTAACACTTCCAAAAACCAGCAGTGCAAAAACACATTATGAAGGTGTTTAAAGCTTTAATGTGAGAGCAAATAGTTCTAAAAAACAACTCCTGCAACTCCTAGTAATCTGTTAAAAAAATTAACTTCAGTAGCCATCTAAATCACTGTATACAGTCAGCGGCCATTTTAGAATTGATTCCGTTCTAGCAGAGGAGCAGCCTATCTGCTGGTCACAAGGCCTGTCACAATGACAGTTCTTATAAATTGTCCCAGTAATTATTGCGATAAACAATAACATTTGCCATATTTGCAAACCAATGTTTACATTTAATCTATCAAAGCCGTTCTTCGACAGGCTGTGTTTCCTAATGTCGAACAAACCCAACTTCGCAATCAAAAACATGCCGCGTCGTCATCGTCCATCTGCTTCCTGTCATCGTCTTCTTCATCGTTTCCACCAGCATCATCTGGTTGTTGATCATGTGACTCGTAAGATGTGAATAAAGCATTTCTGTCCCACTTTTGCAAAATACACTAAAATTGATATGATTGAATAACCACCTCATCCGAGCTCAAAAACTTTTACTCGCAAAATGTGTTTTTTCGACACTAGCAGGTATCCATTAAGCAAAATTACTTTTGTAATTCAAATTTGCATAATTATATGGTCTAAACTATTGAGTCAGTAGCTGCGTTTCTATCAACCATAAAATTGCACAATTTCAGAATTGGAAACACAGCAATAAAAAAAAGTTTTCAATAACAATTTTTTACGCTTGGATGAGATGGTTTTTCAACCATAATCGAAATCAATTTCACAAAAACAGCAACAGCAACACCTTTTTCGTATCGCGGCAGTCATGTGATCAACAACCGGATGTTACTACTGGCAGAAAAGACGAAGAAGACGACAGGAAGTGGCAGGAGGATGATGGCGCAACATGTTTTTCAATGACTGATAGAGTGAACAAACTTATTCACGTGTGATTTTAATTCCGTTTCTTACTTAGTGGAAATACCACGATTTTAAAATGATGTTTTTATAATATTAGCAGAATACTGACAAAGTTTTGCTCACATCTGTATTGGAAACACAGCAAGTTTAGACAAGTTGTGGTCAGAGTTCCCAGCTCCACCACTCTGTCTCTTTCGTCCTTTTCGCTCCTCATCTTCATACAAGCCATCTCAGCCGTCCCACTTCAGCTGCTGGCGGTCTTCTATGCTATAAACGCCACCCTGCAACTACAGGCCTTTTGATTCAACACGCAATTCATCTACTGCGTCTTATCGTCGCCACAACTCTCTTATCTCTGACACTCAAACCAGTTTGACATTCCTTGAAGAGCTGCTTGTCTAGACCGAGATTCCTGTCAAATCTCTTCTTCAATAAATCTTTTTTTTGCTTTCCTGCCTGTGGGTTTAACACGCAACACAAATTTGGCACTTCTGCGGCGAGCGTGTAACGTGTGTGATGGATCGAGTGGAGCCGCACCTTGACGTAGAGCTGCTGGAACTCGTCCAGGTTTAGCCGGCCGGTGGGGCAGTCCTTCAGGAATCCCTTGTACCACTGCTTCAGCTCGTGCTCGTTGAACTCCGTGTTCTTCACCAGGTCCTCCATCACTTCAGGGGTCAGCTTGCTGTTCTGTTTCCCCATTTTTTATTTTCCCTAGAAAGCAGAAAAATGAAGAAGGGAAGGCCCCAAGAAAAACACACAGAGACACACACACACACANACAGAGAGAGGGTTGAGGCTAGGCGTTATTCAAATGTCGAGCACGACCAAGAGCTAACAGTCCGCGCTACTGTACGAGGTTTTTGGGAGAGCGATTCATCAAAGCTGCAAGCAGAGATTTCTCGAGAGCGCTAAAAATACGCTTTAAACAAATGAAGTGCGTTACGAGGCAGAATGGCTGAATGTCACACGGTGTAAATTAGGCCTTCCTGCATCAGAGCGTTCAGTTTCTGCTTCTGCCTTTGAGCAGCTGCTGGTCCTCATTTGTTCGTTTTGTACTTTATTTGAACTGGTTCGAAGCAGTTTCTGTGTTTTGTTCACAGTATCTTGATAAGTATTCACACCACCTGAGCACATTTTGTCAAATGGGCTCGTTTAGATTACATGTGCTAGAGCAACACAATGTAGTATAACTTAAAATATGATTTGCATTTAATATGCAGACTGAACAAAAAGCCTCCTCTCAAGTTTTCCCATACGTACTTTAACAAGTTTTGCTGGACGATAAATCGTCCCAGAAAAACAATAATTTTGCAGTTTTCATACTATTTTCTAGTAATATAATGATAGTGGCATATTGCATAAAATAAGCTCATGTGATTAACTGAAAAGTCCATCGAATGTGCCAAATTTGTTTCATCTGACTAAAATAATCGCTGAGCTGCAGCCATATTTCATACTAGCTCTGCCATTGACTCCTTGTATTTGGCTCCATCCTTCAGCTCCAAATGTTTCTGGTTTCTGTATTTATATATAAAAAAAGGTCCAAAACCATTTTCCTTCAACTTCACAATTTATACTTTATGATTGCAAAGTGACAAAAACAAAAAATGAGAGGTGTAAATACTTTTAGAATATGGCATGTTTTCATTTCTCAGTTTTCTTTAAAGATAGTTATTTGTCCAACACATCTCCCTCCGTGTATGGAACCCATTCAAACCGATTTAATAGCAACCTTTTGAAGTAGCGTGTCCCCACTGTGAAGTTGCAGAAAAACTCTAGTATGTTTCAGTTTATCTTCCTTAATTCCTCCTTCTGCTGCCGGCTGCACGCAGCTGCCTCAACTCCAATCTGCCTGGTGCTCATCCTGCCACTTTATGGCCTTCATTAGATCATTACCCAACCCATAATTATCATAAATTTGCAAAATACGGGTAGAGTTTTGGAACATCCCCGCTCTCCATCTCTGCTGAGACGCTCCTTCAGACCTCCTTCTGCGTGATAAGACCGACACTTAATGGATGGTGCCAGTTATCTGTCTGCATGGTGGTAAAGACGTGCTGCAGCAATGGACCGCAAGAATCGGCCTGTCATTTGTTGGACAATAAATTGTCCCAGAAACGATTCCGATAAACGATAATATTGTTATTTTGAGACCATTTTCTAGTAGTACAACGATAATGGCATAATAATGCAAGTTTGCTCTCTCAAAAATCAATAAACTTTCACTTTGAGAAGAATACTTCAGACTGGAAGTGGAAGATATTTTAAATAACCAGAAAAACAATAAGTAAATTGGAAATGACCAAAACCATAAATGAAACAGATTATGAAGTATCCGTAAACAAAACTGCCCTTCAAAAAATGTTAATCGTCAGAAAGAAAATTAATTATCAAGCTCATTTTAACACTTATCGTTGCGAGCCACCTTCACATCCGAGTAAGACAGTGGCTAAATCAATAGCAGCATTATATTGTGCTGTACACTGAATAACAAATCGTTTCATACATTGTGGACAATTGAGGTTTTTTTTCCTAAATAAGACTCTACCTTTCAGAGACGCTACAACAGCCCACTCAGACGTTGGCTGCCAAACAGCAGACCTGTTACTGTGAGATATTAATCATTTCGCTCAGGCGCTTTCAAGGTGTCCGGGATCCTTTATTGATCAAGCGTTGACTCCGCTTCTCCTACGACGTCGCTTTGGAAATGCTGTTCGGCTGACTTTTACATGCCGCCTGTCAGTTTCTCATGGTGCCTGGATGGCAACATCCAGGCACCATTCCAAACAGCCCCCCTGTTCACAAGCACAGCAAATAGAGGCGTGAAATTTAACTCCGCTGGAGAAATAAAGTCAGTAGCTTTTTGGTGACAAGTTATCTCAAGAGCCTTTACAGGTTTGTGTTTTGCACGGCCATAAAATTCAAATAAATCTGGAGTTTAAAGGGAGAACAATCCACTCGTAAGAGATAAGAGTACCTGTTCGGTACTGTGTTTCGATTTGAAAGCTATATATGTATATATATATATATATATATATATATTAGGGCTAACCTCATAATACGATACCCGATATTCTGCTCACGATACGGTATATATCATGGTATTCAGCAAACGGTACGCTTCGATACATTTTTAAGGTTTTCTGAAAGCATCCAGAAGGACAAAATGATTTTGGTGATTTGCTTTGTTTAAATGTTAATTGTCTGTCTTTGTGTATTTGCAGAAAAGGAACCTTTTTTGTCTTTTTCACTTATATTAGATAATAGAATTTATCTATTTCATTATTTAATTAATTGTAACTGGTTGTTTCATTACATGTCATTTTTAATGTACATGTGCAAGTTGAAACACAAGGGACTTGAGTAGGATTTAATGTATCAATACTCGCAAATGAAAAATTGATACTTTACTTGGACAAATATCGATAAATACAGCTGAATTGTTAGGGGTAAAGATTTTTTTTAAATCTTTTTGATCGTACACAGTGAAACAAGCATAACTAATGTGATTTCTTTGGAATACCAACCTGGCTGGGTTAAGCCATTTTTTCAACTTTGGATCATCTGGGGCCTCATGCATTAAAGAGTGCGCAGTAAAACTTGGCGTACAGAAAAATTTAGAAAAGTGCGGCGCACAAATCAAATCGGATGCATAAAGCGCTGCGNCGTGGCTGCGCACGCATGTGGCTGCGCACCTTTCCTTTATAAATCCTAATTTGTGGGAAATAGAGCGCAGCTGCTGGTCCGCCCTGTCACCACCCTTAAATACATATGTAAATTAGTATAAATACCTGGAAGCCTGCCACCACGTGAAGCAGTAACCATGGCAACGTCCTTGTCTGAAGCAGTACAAGTATAATAAAAAAATCTATATTTTATGTAAAATGTACTTCCAGGGCACAAGGTCACCTCACAAAATCAAAAATAATACATTTTAAAGAAAAAAAATCTAAAGAAAAAAAATAAATAAATAAATAAATAAAGAGATTAGGAAGTTTATTCTAAATAGTAGAATCATGTGCAGAAATTGTACATTTGCAGAATAGAGATGATTTCTGTCCATAAAGGCGCATTCATTCACCGCTCCTTCTTTAAGTTCTGCTCAGAGCTCCAGGATGATCAGTCTGGATTAATCTAAACACTAATAAACCATCATCAACATTTCCCAGCAGATCAATATGAACTCTGATCAATGGCTCCCTCTGAATCCTTCCATTGGCCATGTTCTCCTTCAGAGCCAAAGCGTTGTGCCGCAAAGGTGTTTTTGAATTTTTATTTTCTTTATTTCGTGTGCGTGTTATGTTATTGTCTGAGGATAAATGCGGTTCAGTTTCATCGTTTACGTTTAAACAATAAAATATTAAATATTTGAAACTTCTTGGTCTAAATAACTGAATGTAGTCAGATTTCAGTGTATTTAGGTGAATTTTGACGCTTTGTAGTTTGATATTGTTCATAGAAAAAGTTTGCGTGGCTGGCGCACATTTTCATGCCAGCAAAAAAGTTTGACGCAAAGTTCATTCTTATACATGCCGACTTGTGCGTTTTTGTGTGCACGCACGCTTTATGCATGAGGCCCCTGGTCCGCATGGCGGTATCTGAGCCCCGTCTGCATGCTGCAAGACGTGACCCTTTGAAGAAGACCTTTATGTGGGAATGCAATGCATCTGGCCGTTAAAGCAAAACTGCACCTCTAAAAAGTGCATTTTTTTAGTGCCTCCAAAGAAGCTTTGTGTTAATGCAGCCCCCCTGAGCATCCTAAATGCATTCAGTTGCTAATCCAAAAGCAGAGGAAGTTGTACAATTTTCTCATTCATAACTGACCCTGCGATCCATTAGCTGCGGTTTCTCTGTGAAAATCACCTAAATTGGAGCTTGGGGATTGTTGAGGAGGCAAATTCATTCTTTCAGTGACCACTTTTACAGATTTTTAATAGTGTCTTAAACATCTGCAGGATGGCATAAAAGGCACACCTTTCTATCGAGGTTTACCAGGTTAAAACAAAAAGTATGGAAACCTCATGGAATGAGGAAATACTTGTTTTTAATGGAACTGCTACTGGTTCTCTCTCTTTTTTTTTTCTTTTTTTTTTTTTTTACAAAGGAACTGTGTGAAGAAATTAGGTCTAGAATCATACTATGGAGAACAATAACCTCTACTGCTACTCCACACACTGCCCCATGTCTTGGAATATTCATCCATAATGTTTTACCTCCTGCCTACAGCATGATACCAATAACATGCCATCCACAGGCCAGAATAACCTCTATCTGTCCTACCTTCACAAATGTAAACATTTCTCAAACTCTATTGGGTTTTTAATGGGAACCACGTATCAGATGACACTAGTAAGTGTTTTATTCCGCAACAACACTCCAGCTAGGTTTAACGTGAAATACATGTAGAATATGTGGAAAAGTTATTCATGTCCATTGTTAAAAATGGTGGAGGACCTGTGATGATGTGTCCCTGTTTGTCTTCTGAAGGTTCTTGTGAAGGATACATGTGATTCTTTAAATAGCAAACAGGGTCTTAAGACATCACAACTACCCCAGTGCGAGTCCAATCACAACGTTGGTAACCACTAATCTAGTGAGATTCTTCCTAGAGGATGCTACGCTGTTAGCAAAAGGGGGTTGCACAAAGTATTTTGTCTGTTAACTTGGAATTTACTGGTCCATCTACTTTCTGACCCTCATCTGTAATCACGAGATACGAATCATAGCAGAAAGAATGAGATCCTGAGTACAACCAGTCAAGAATGAGCTTCCATCGTAAGTTGGCTTGACCCCACCTTAGAGATAGGATGGAGTCTCTGTATTAGCTGCTTCCGTCGAATTGTCATGAGTGAACTTTTAAAATGTTGCAAGAAAAGGCAAATTATCCATGTTTCCATTTACTGGTTTGAAGCGAATCAACCAGGCTATGCAAAGCGTACTTTCATCAGCTGTTGAAGTTACACATGGCTGTAATAAACAGGAAATAGAGGTTGTAACCTACTATGGACCACACGTCTTAGAAAAACAGAGAGAGGTTTTCAAGAATGTGCTGCCATCGGGCAAATTGTAATTGTTCTGTCAAGCCAACCAGCACTGACGATGTTACATGCTGTAGGAGATGTATGGAAAGAAATGCAAATCTAATGCACACCAACAATGGAAATAGCTGATGAGTCATGTGACTTAAATGCTCACCACAGCAGAACTTATTTGACAAATGTGATTCCATGTCCCTCTAGCACATTAAGAAAAGCCAAAAACCACCTTTTTTGCAATATTGAGAAAGTTATGTCGAAGTTTGTCATTTCCTTCAACCTTTTCTAATGCGATACATCAAAGACGATGATGGCTGTTGAAAGAAATCAGTTAAGGTAGTTCAGGCATTCAACAAGGATGCCTTCTGGGAATCTACCCTTGGAGATTAAGGGCTAGGAAGAGACCCCGATGAAAACCCAGAAACAGGGACTATGTATCCCATCTGGTTTGGGAACGCTTTGGGATCTCCTAATGAGTTGGTGGATGTCACTAGACAGAGGGAAATTCCTCCTGGACCTAAACTTTGACAATCAGAATACAATGGATGAACTCACATTTAGGTTTGGTGACAATATATTTGTCTACATCCATATCTCCAGACCACTGGAACTGCACAAATATGAGTGTGGATTGAACTCTACCCTTTGGCTTTGTTTTGTCGGTCTGTGATCTCATAAGTAAATGTCAGCTCTTCAGGGAATGTGCAAATGCAATGCCCTCTGACAGGAAGGTGCAAGACACTGCTTTGTTTCACAATAGGTCCAGGATGAAGAAAGCAGCAGCAGCGGGACGTGTGCACACGTCCTAAGAGAGATGTGAACAAATGACGAAGTTCATTGCCATCATGACATTGTGCGTGTCTTTCTTTGTGTAAATGGAGGCCTTTCCCCGAATCACCTGTCAGCAGCAAAATTTACATCTTCTTTTAAGGGCTCACAAGAACGGCCATGAGATAAGGTGAACCTCTTGCAGAACTCTTGCGTTTTCAGTAGGAGATTCAGACTTGTGATGTCTGATGTGGTGCCATGTGGCATCACGTTCACAATGTCCTCTCAAAGCGCTCACGCTGCATCGTAATGTGAGCAATACTCAACACGCCATCTCTTGTCACTTGCTCAACAAACAAGCAGCAGAGACGATTTCGCATCTGGGTTGCATCAGCATCATTTGTCTCAGGAAGTTTGATTTGAATTAGTCTTACGTATGTATTTTTTGAGTTCTTTGCAAGGTCATTCACACCAAGTTTTTCACCTTTTCTTCAGGTTACAACCAAACACGCAGAGTTAAAGAGAAGCTGGATGAAGCCAAATTTAGAGCAATCCTGGAAGAAGACCTGTTAGATCAGGGGTGGGCAACTCCAGGCCTCGAGGGCCGGTTTCCTGCAACTTTTAGATGTATCTCTACTTCAACACACCTGAGTCAAATAATGAGGTAATTAGCAGGACTCTGGAGAACTTGACTGCACTTGGGAGGTGATTCAGCAGTTGGATTTAAGTGTGTTGGACCAGGGAGACATCTAAGAGTTGCAGGACACCGGCCCTCCAGGACCAGGATTGCCCACCCCTGTGTTAGAGACTGCAAAAGACATGCAAGGAAAATGACCCAAAGCAAGACATAGAGCAAGAGTAAGAATGCAATGATTTAGATTAAAGTATATTCATGTGTCAGAATGGCCCAGTCCAAGTCCAGATCTAAATTCATTGAGGTTAGTGGCTGAAATGTCACAAAATGTGAATAAAGGCTCAATGGATTTAAATTATTTTTCGGGGACACTGTGAAACATTTTATTCAGGACAACTAGGTCAACTTTAAAACATCATCTTCGTCCACATCCATCAAATGGATTACGTTCATATTCCATATAGGGCTGCTTGTCATTCCCATTTGGCACCTCGGCTGATTGCAATTCTTCCAAGCTTCCTACGACCCCTGTCAGTCGCCCATCTGGCTTGTTACCGTCCACCGCCACCCTTGTGATGCAATCAACCAGAACTGGGATGAAAACAGCCTGTAAATGTTATATGACTGAACTCCCTACGCGCTGCATGCAAATGCGACGATGACTAAACTCCCTCTTCACATTCCGCCGAGCGTTTTCTGATGCATTCTCAGTACTGGGTACGCGCGGTGGAATAAAGAGTGATGCAAAAGTAATCGGGAGGTGGGGGGGAGAGAGGCAGTGAAGGTAGGGATGGGTGTGATCCGAGAGAAATGCAGAGGCATGACGCTCCTGTTGAATAACAGAGAACACACCCCGGCCTGGGCGTCTGTTGTTGTTTCGATCTATGCGTTTGTGATGTTCTGTGCCACTTACTCACAAGTGCCACAGGAAAGAGACGAAGGAAACAAAACAAAGAACCAGCTGGTGCATCATCAGCAAATGCCAGTGCGCCCGCTTCAGGACGAGACCTGAGTATGGGGCCAGGCCCGGAAGGGGGATGGGGGGAATCTGGGGTGACGAGGCGCACCAGCTCACTTTGCAGCACTTTGCAGTTGCCGATCACACCCCGCACTGACTCTAAACCTGAGTCACTGGAGGGTTCAGGTCCTTTTGAACCCTTTTTGGAGGGAAAGCAGATGGGACGAATAAGGCGACAGGTGCAAGACTGACGATGACATATCTGCAGCGTAAAAGAGGGGAGGCTTTACAGCCAGCAGAGCAGCCCCTGAGCTGGGGCAGTGGGCCATTACATAACACCACCCATTTCCCATCATTTGCCAACAGCAGCTGACCTTGAGAGGAGGGCAGAGTGCTGGTATAGAGGGAGAGAGAGATCCAACATCAGATGTCAACGAACCAGTCTGAGGTTTTACTCCAGGCAAATTTGATAGGCTGTAATATCCTGAAGGCCTTTTTGTCTTCATGTAGCTTCCTACTGAGGGTGGGTTACGGAGACACCTCCTACCCTCCACCCCCATACCTCTCTATCTCTCTCTGTCTCTCTCTCTTTCACACACACACACACACACACACACACACACACACACACACACACACACACACACACACACACACACACACACACTATTGCAACATCAGTGACAAACCAGCTCCACAAGCACACATCACACCCCATTCTATTCTATTCTATTCTATTCTATTCTATCCAGTGCCATGTCACGCCAAGCCACCCCATGCAAGTGCCAATTATAAACCGAGAGAATCCACACAGCTATGGTTATTACCTGTTCACTTTGGATGCTGATTCAAAAATACTGCCGTGCGCATGTGTGTGCGTGGGCGCGCGCGCGCGTTTGGGTGCTGCAAGAGTAAAGCAAACGAGACGTGTCATGCTTATTAGATGTCTGCACGAAAAATATCCTCCAGATTTAATCTCGCAGGTATAATATGGCGGTTTTATTGATAAAACGTGGATGCGTGCTCATTTGCAATTATGTGCTCAATAAATCAATGAATCACTCAGGAAATTAGAAAGGATGACGCACCGCGGTGCATCATGTCAGCACACATGAAGCAGTCGGAGAATAATTTGAGGAGAAAAATGCGAGAAGCGCAAAGCGCTCATTTTCTTACCTTGTGAGAGTGTGAAGTCAACGAGAGAAGTCCGGCGGTCTGGAGTCTGGAGTGGTCTCAAAAACCCTCCGAGAACGAGGGGGGTTGGGGGGAAAGAAACAAAACAAGCACCTCAGACGTATGAAATGCTCCTTCCGCGAAACAAGAAGCTCACGGCTTTAATGTCTGCTTCTTTTATTTTCCAATTTTGCTATTTGCTCCACTGTTTGGAGGAGGAGAGTCAGAAAGTACGGGGTGCAGATCCGCAGAAAGATGCTGCTGAACACGAAGTGCTGCTGATGCACAGAGAGGAGGAGACAGACGCTCAGCGTGTGTGTGTGTGTGTACGTATGTAAGTGCGTGTGTGTGTGTATGTAAGTATGTATGTATGTGTGTGTTTGTGTGTAATCTGTATGGCGACATATACAGACACACACATATATATAGTACAGACCAAAAGTTTGGACACACTTTGTCATTCAAATGGTTTTCTTTATTTTCATGACTATGAAAATTGTAGATTAGATTGTAGAAAAACCTGACAGGTCACACCTGTGAAGTGAAAACCATTTCAGGTGACTGACTACCTCTTGAAGCTCATCAAGAGAATGCAGAGTGTGTGCAAAGTAGTAATCGCAGCTAAAGGTTGCTACTTTGAAGAAACTAGAATATAAGGCGTATTTTCAGTTGTTTTACACTTTTTTGTTTAGTAC
>CAEFZX010025892.1:0-39741 GCA_903066825.1 Alfaro cultratus
AATGGGTTGCCATATGGCAAGAGTTTATTCCTTTTGTAGTAAAGTGCCACTTAAGTTAATACCACTCAAAAACTGGGGTGTACTGTGGTGGCGCAGGGGCTTAGCACACCCTACGCTTGGAGGCCTTAGTCCTCGACACAGACGTCGTGGGTTCTACTCCCGGTCCCGTCGACCTTTGCCGCATGTCTTCCCCTCTTTGCTGTCTGGCTACTGTCGCAAAAAAATATGAGCCACTAGTGCCACAAAAAGTCTTCAGAGATAAAAATGGAAATAAAAAATGTGTTTGAAATAACGTAATTCAATCATGGAAAGGATTTCCACATGATTAAATAGCTTTCTTTCAGCATGTTTGTTGAGCTAACTTAATTTTCATGAGTTGAATCAACTTAATTAAGTAGTGTGAAGGTACCACTGTAGAATAAGGTGGTTTCAACTAAATTTGCATTCATCTTAATCAAGTAAAGTCAATTATTTGGTGCAAAACATTGCAAAGTAGTTGGGCTTGCTCTATTAAATTACATTGGGTCCAACTATAGTAAAAGTTAAGTTGAGCCAACACATTCGCTTTAAATTGGAGTAACAGAATTACATAGTGCTGAAATAAAGCAAAGTAATCAGGTGGAAATCCTTTCCAGGATTTTTTTATGTTCATCCAAAGAGGGATTTTTTTCAGTGATACTCTTATGTTTTATTGGGCAAACGATTGTTATGTCCATCAGGTTATATTACTTGTACTGGTCAAATATTTGCTGCCTCTGTTCTTGAACTACAGAAGCTGTTGCAAAGTTTAATCTCAATGGAGTCAGGTGAGAGATGAATACTTGTTACTTGCACCATTATACAAATTTTCCAGTTGTATAAGTAGCGTAACTAAAACAATTTTGCATCTTTGTTGCATCTGGAGAGGAACCATTTTTCTAATAGTTTGAAGAGGCTGTAAAACATTAACACCATTTAGTCTCAAGCATCATTTATTATTTTCAATGTTTTCTTAATAGGTGGGTTTAGTTGGTGTTTGTGTACAAGCTTTTTGGAGAATATATTTACTGCATAAAGAAACATATCTAGAGAGAATGTGTGTGTAAGTGTGTTTCAACATTTCTCACTTTGTAAGGCCCATTTTCCCCAATACATATTACACTATGAGGTCCCACTGTCCTCATGAGGCCCAAAGCCCAGGCCACATAAGAAAAAGTGCTGCTGAGTTAGGGATTAGGTTTAGGGCTAAGGTGTGACCTGTTACCAGTTACCAGTTTAGGCACTGATAACTGTTAAATGTAGGACAAGGCCTAGGGTACAAAATGGGATAAATATTAGGAAAATAAATACTGTATGAGGGGAGTGAGAGAGTGTGAGTGTTTGAGGCTATTGAAATAAGGTGAACCTATAGAGGGATTATCAGTCAACATCACGTTGCGTCAGCAGCCACTCTACTGCGCATGACATCTTCAGAAGGCAGGCAAGAATAATTTATTCTAACTATTTAAACTATTTTTACAATTTGGCTAAAAAATAATTTACAACTCGCAGCCAATACAGATCATCTTTCTTGGACCAGTGTTATGTTAGATATAACACTGGCGCAACTCCCACACGCAGCTTTGCACTGTCTGATGTTGTCAGAAGTTTTAATTTTAGCACAGCGTCATTGAACCTTACATTTTAGGAAAACCCTACTCCAGTACCCTTACTGCTCACCATGTATATGTTTGTCTTATTTAGAGGGACTTGACATATCAATAGTCAATTATCTTACCCTAAAGAAATTGTTTTAATATTGCTTGTAAGTAATGTCCGATGTTTGGAACATTTTCTCTCATTATTTATCGACTCATCTGCATTTAATGTTGATGGGTCATTAAGACGTATATCATTCACTAATGTCAGTTTGGCAGAATAACTTATTTTATCACTCTGTGAAAAAAAGTTGTAGTACACTGACAACATGCTAACAAATATTAAAACAGCAAGATAAATGTGGGTAACCATGGTAACCAGTGAGTGTTTAAAGGCCGGCTGGCCGTTTCTGCAGTCAAGTTGCACTGTGTTTATAACTGTTGAGAAGGTGAAACAAGGAATTTTTCCCATTCACTAAGACAGAAAGCTAATAAAGAGAGAAAAAAAATACAAGGCTAAGAACTCTGCTATGCGTTGCTCCTTTTGTGAGCCTCCATTTGCATTTCTACTTCTCATCAAACTTCCTCTCTTGCAGTCCGTTGAGTGAGCTGTCAAGTAGAGGAGGAAAGAGATGACAAACTAAGTGCAGCTGCTGCAGACACTGGAACGGAGCAGGAAAGGCAGGCCATAAGGCACTCTGTTCTCAGAAATTCCACTAAGTTCTGAAAGCTTTTGTGAGGTCCCGTTAGTAAACTTATCGTTTTTGTGTTGCTGCTCAACTGTATACAGAAAACTTTATTTAATTTCCCTTTGCGATCATTAAAGTATTTTTGAATTGTATTGTATAGATTTTGTCTTGACTTTCCACAAAAGTAATGGCACCTGTAATGAGGCAGTCTTTTGTCATCTCTACAGCCTTTATAATATCGCACAGCTCATCCCAAAGAATAACTATGTCCCCAAATCCCAAAGTAGGAGAAAATGAAGCTTGATGTATCCAGAGCAGGACCGAAGAGCAGAGAGAAAAGGAAGATGTTCAAACCATCTCAACTGTTGAATGTAATCCAATCTTTCTGTCCGGCTCTCTCACAATACAGCCAGACAGAGATTTAAAGAGGAGCATCAAAAGCAAATGAGGTGGATTAGCAGTGCTGATATCATCTATGACATGTTACTGTGAAATATTGTCTCTGCTGCCTAGAAATTAAGCTTTTAGCATGTCATGATGACAGACATTACATTGTCATGACATGCTGAGGTCTTCGGTCAGAGCTCTCTTCAGATTTGTTACAAGGCTGCTTTCAGAGATCCTCCCTGCCCACAGCATCACAACAACTCTTTGAAGGAACGTTGATTATATAAGTTATGTGATATGCATTTAATTTAATTTGGAATAAAGTATTTTTGAAATTAATATGACTAATTTGAAATTGATTTAAGTTAGTGAAGCTTTATGCAGGGGCACCACCAGGAATCTTGGGCCCCATGGCAAAAAATTAAGTTGCCCCAAATATTCATTCATATTACAGAGTAATAGTTAAGTGGAATGAATGCATGTCTTTATCTGGTTTGAAATGGAGTGTTACTATAATTAAAGTTACCCAACATCGCCATCAACAACCCACTGTGCCCACTGTCTTTATCCAAATAAAAAGAAAAGATTAAAATAACAAACAGGATTGGACTAGAACTTGAAATTTTCTTAGCATGTTTTGTTACAAGCACAGATAGTAGACAATTCAAAGTGGAACATGTTACCATCCTTTGGTTCCTTATTCTCAGAAACCTGTTTGAAGAAGTCGGTCGGACCCAAACAGTACCTGGTTGGGGCTGACTGTCATGTACCCAAGGTAACGTCAAGACCAAACAGCACGTCTCACAGATTTCTGGGGGGATGGCAAGCCACCACACAGGGGAGCCTCTCTACATTGTAGATCAATGAATGCTTGTCCAGCCTAGTTCCACAACCTTCTGCTTCTCAAACATAGCTTCTTAACCAATTAGGTCAAAGTTCCATTTAATTAGCTTCTCGCCTCACTACTATGGATGTAATGCCACATCTAAAACATATATCCACATCTATTGCAGAATTGTATTAATGCAGAACATTATTATAATTCTAACTTTAATTATTCCTATACTGTTGATGGAGAGCGGTTGCACGATATTGCATCACTAATACACTCATGGAACATGTTCACAGTGATTTTAGTTACTAGTCGTGACGATTTTAATAATCTCTATAAATGTTTGCAAATCTTTACCCAGGAGCCTGGGCCCTAGCCCCAGGACCACGAGTGGCTCTTTGGACTTTCCACAATGGCTCTTAATAACTTTGACTAAAAATGATAAATAATCAACTTCTGTTTTTAAATGCACATTTTAGTTTTTTTTTTTTTTTTATGGAACAATTGCATTGAATGAAATTAATCAAAATTACATTAAACCTACTTTTGCATGTGTTTTCTTGTCATTAGGTACATGACATTAGGTTGGTAACTCTGCATTTATTTATTTTTACATATTTTCCACAAATATCACCATCCCATAGTAGAAATGTATCCAACCTCTTTTTGCAAAAGTGTTGCATTTTCTTAATTTAATGTAATCAAAAAAACAAAAAAAAATAACACAAAAATAAAATGATGGTTCTTTAAAAGTGACATTTTTCCTAAAGTAGATAGTTATCAGAAATTATTAGCATTTTTGCTTTTTCTTTTCTTCAAGAGATAATATAACATTTGCAGCTCTAAACGACTTATTTTGCGTGACTGAGGGTAAAACTGGCTCCTTGGACAGTAAAGGTTGCAGACCAAAAATTATTACTGTACTACTCCTAAGCTGGACAAAAACAACAACAAAAAATTGACAAATGAGCAACTCGTAAACTGTTCAACTTTAAGATAGCAAATAGTTGAGACGATATTTGTTCATATCTTTGTTTAGAAAGCTGTGTCGCATTCTCAGTCACCCTCATCCATTTGATCCCACTCCAATACTCTGTATATACTCTGCATAATACTCTGTATATGTGCACTTACCTGACTGTGTGGCTTAGGATAGACAGGGAAGTGAAAGAGGAAAGAGGTAATTCTAAGTCAAAGTCAAATGGAGATGGGAAACATGCAAAAGCACCATACCAATTTATTGTTTGCATTAATTTCATTCCACTCAATCCGTTTTGCTGGACAACCTATAGAGCATCTAACTACATGCACAGAGGCCCCCATGCATGATCTTGGGCCTGTTTCAGAGAATGCTTGACCCCCAGCAAAAAAGTGGGACATGTTCTAAAAAAGGAGGAGCAGGCAGAGGCGTCTACCTTGCTGCATGAGAGCTCCAACTCCGAACCAGAAACTATTAAGCAGGGTGAAATTGTTTTCCACTACATCAGAGTCAGGGTTGCAGGGATGGGGGTTATACCACTCGTAGGGACTAAACCTGTGGTAATTAACAGAAAGCACACAAACAATGTTCAGTGCAGCTGCACCAACAACTGGACATGTACTCTATGGTAAAAGAGAGCAGGAGTAGCCACTCCATCTGGGGAAAAATAAAGACAAAATATTGGTTAGCTAGTTAAAAAATACACTTCTATGGTTTTATGTAAATACAGAAAAAAATACAGAGTTTATTAAATTGATTATAATCTGATTAACATTCACACTTGTAGTATAGAAGGAGTTTCAGGTTTGGGCATTTGCTATGTTGACATCAATTTTTTACCACCAGATTTAATATTTGAATTTGGTGGTAAAATAATATGGCAAAAGACTTAATCTTATGCTGTGTTGTGCCAAAATCAGACAAAAAAACATTACATTTCTCCTGAATTCAGCAGAAGTGTAATGTTTTTTTGAATAAAACTGATAAATGTTTCATAACAGACAACACCATGTTGTGTTTGGTGAAAGTCAAACTCCTAATACATAATGTACTTTGTACTTGTGACAGTGCAATGACAACAAAGTTGAATTCTATTCTATTCTATTCTATTATATTCTATAATACCAAATGTCAAACAAGGTATTCAAAGCTTTAAGATTTGAAGTCCGTTCGTATGGGTTTCAGCTAAGAAAGTCAATCCAATTTCCCTTTGTGTGGCAAATAACACAAAGGTAAAAACTGAAGCCATCTGTCAAACAGCTGAAGCCTGGAGTTTGGTCATTCAACAGAACAATGATCCCAAAACCTGCAACAGAGAAGCTGAAAAAGAAAAGAAACAGGAAATTGTAATGACCCAGTTATCCTCCATTACAATGAAAATGTTGTCATTTTCATTATAATGAAAACCGTCAACCTTATTGAATGATTCAACAGTCTGAAGGACAGTAGTCCAAAATTTAATGAGAGGAATGTGAGAAATATACACGCTCATATAAATATGATTGACAAGTCATTGCTGATTAAGGTGGTTCTACTGTATAAATAACAGGGCTATGTGGCAGAGGACTGTTATTATTATATTTGTTTACTGATTTTAATCTTCCTATGCTTTGTCACCCTTTTTAATGGCCTAAGGGGAACAGAAGATGTTGGACTTCCAAAAAGAGCCTCCAAAAACCGCATCCTCATCTGAATCTCTCAGGTGTTTTCAATACAAATAACAAAGTGACTGAGGAGTGGCTTCGATTAGAACTATTCAGCTTCTAAAAGTAGCTCCTCATGTGGGCATGCTCATATCAAAGGCAATTCCCTCAGCAATTTAATCGATGGCTTCTGAAAATAACCCCATTGTCAGCTGAGAAAAGAATTAATAATCCCTATAATCTTGGAGGAACATTAATATTCAGCAGATGAAATGGTTCATTCCCATCGTGCCCACACTGGCTCTGGTGCTGCCTCTCACTCAGCCCACTTCTCAAGCAGAGAAATTCCTCATTTATTCATGTTAAATAGAAGTGACATTACATTAGTAAAGGTTGATTGGTCTACAATTAAGCAACCTGACCTGATTTGAGTTGTACTACTGTAGAGGGAGGTGAGGGTGAATAGGGGGCCGTCTTAATTCAAGCCGCTTAAACTCTAAGGTTTATCCAATCAAATTGCCATGCATTATGTAGACTTAGTGTGGGCCATGTTACTCTAATGCAAATGAAAAGTTAAACCCTTAAGTGAATAACCTTTTTTATTTGCATGGAGGCTAAGTAAGATCAAAGTTTTTTTTAAGTTTTTTTTTTTTTTACATAGTGCAGTGGTACATGAAAATATATCACTGTGTAAATCAAATGACAGCAACTTACTTGTATCCTGTCATTGAGGGCTTCAACATTATAATGTAGTTAGAAGTGTCCCATTTGACCTCTGCATCACTTACAGGATATTGTGTGGTGTAGCTCCATATCAAAGAATGTACTCTTGATTTAAGCTTTAAAAGAATGGGTTGGCCTTAAATTAATCTGTCTGCTCTTTCAAATTTCCCCAAATTTGATTGCTTGTCAATTTGCCATGCCAGATTGAGTTCAGGAAAACTGCAGCCTTACAGAGGTATATGCAGCTTCTCTGGAAGCAACACAAGGAGCCAAACATTACAATAGAGGTGATATGCTTTATCATTTACGTGCCTGACTGTAGTTCTGCTACTGGTGATTAGGTCAGGAGATGCTAAACCAGTGCCTCCTACAGGAGACCAGTAAGGTTAACCTGTTTCTCATGGAAGCACTGCTTGGCCTATTTTCTGTCAGTTTGATCCAATTACACTGCCCTTACACTATCTCCTGTCATCAGTTCTGAGGAGCGGGGTGGGGTGAGGGGACATTGAGCAAGGTCAATACAGAGATAAGAAGAGACAAAAAGAGAGAATTCACCTGCAGCTCACAATCATTGTGAGTGTTTTATCTTTCTGTGGGCCAGGCCATCCTAGTGAAGATCCTTTGATGACACTCTTGATAACGCCAATGTCAGAGCAATGAATCAACACTTAGAATGCTTCTATCAGAGGACGATGGATTTTATATATTGACACCTGAGCTTCAACTGGTGTTATAAATTCTTCCACAGAATGTAGTAGAATTTCACATTCTACAACTACAACTAGCAGAACTAGTTTTAGTCTCTGGCAAGGTTTATTAAGGGGTTTTGGAGAGGAGGGTCTGTCGGATAGACGGACCTCAGATTCAGGAAGAGCAGTGTGGTTTCTGTCCCAGTCGTGGAACACTGGACCAGCTCTACACTCTCAGCAGGGTCCTGGAAGGTGTGTGGGAGTTCGCCCAACTAGTCTACATGTGCTTTGTAGACTTAGAGAAGGCATTTGACTGTGTCCCTTTAGGAACCCTGTGGGGGTACTCTGCAGGAGATAATCAAACGGTCTGAGTTACCAGGCCCTTTGATACAGGCTGTTAGGTCCCTGTCTGACCAGTGTCAAGCCAGACTTACTATCAGGCTCGATTCCAGTAAGAGTTGGACTCTACCGAGGCTGCCCTTTGTCACAGATGTTGTTCGTGACGTTTCTGGAGAGAATTTCCAGGTGCAGACAAGGAATTGAGGGGAATCCGTTTTGTTGGTCTTAGGGTTGCATTTCTGCTTTCTGCAGATGATGTGATCCTATTGGCTTTATTAGGTTGTGATCTACAGCTTTCACAGCCAAGTATGAAGGTGCCTCCAAATTCCAGGCCATGGTCTTGAGTTGGAAAAAGGTAGAGTGAGTTTAGACTTTAGTCTTTGATATCCACACATAGCCAGATATCTGATAAACTGAATAAATTTTTATACGATTTGGCCTTTAATCCACATGTAACTTCTGTTTAATAGCACTAAAAAGGTTGATAATAAAACCTCTGGCTCAAGTGAAGATTTGCAAATACTAATTTTTCATTTGCTTGTAGACAATTGAAAAGACAAATGACCTCTAAACTGGAGATTTAGAGGTCATGTAATTTAGAGATTACAGTCTGGAACAAATAACGTGCAGCTGACGTATCATATGTGACCATTGTTATTGTTTGGCCATGTAGTGGAGGAAAGATACCTGCTAACAGAGAGGTGCTGATTTTACTTTGTTCATTCACTTTTAATTGTTTTTTTTATAAACGCTTTCATCTTTGCAATTATTTTGAGTTTACAAAGGAGAAAGAGTTTTTAGGTCAGCTGTTTTATACCAGCTATCCCTCCGAATACAGAGGCACAATGCAGTTCAATGTCCACATGTGTCCACATACTTTCTATTACATGATTCCCAATTGATATTGTCTTATGTTTTATTAACTTTATATTTTAACACTGAATTTAAAAGTAGCTCAACCTCTCTGTCTGTTCACACAAAGTAATCTCCTTAAATTCTTAGCAGGAAGTCGTGGTTGTTTTGGAGGTTTATGATTGGCTAATATAGTTTTTATTTTTGCTCTACACTGCCCCTTATGGGTTTGGCATGTTTAAAACAACGATAGTGCTGTAATTCAACGAGTTTGTGTAGATGAACACTTTTATTAAACTGATCAGATGTGGACAAGATTATTTTATAGAAATAAATATCTCTGCTACATTGTTTTAAAAAGACCCGGCTATGTATGAACTAGGCCTAAGGCACATGGCCTACTGTCTTAGACACATAAGATAAGTAAATGTTACCTAACATACAAGTAAATATTAGAAACATTTACTTATCCTAGCAATGGCAATGCTTAGGAATTTCTAGGTCATGAAAACTAAAAGACTTGATGAAGAATATTTTTTGGAACAAATAAGAACAAATCAGAGAGATTTGGTCATAACTTGTGGCCAAAATGCAATTTGATCCAAAACCAATTCAGTAGTAATATTACATGCACTGATTTTCTCTGGGCAGCCTTTTCCTGCTACAAGCCAGAGAAACAGCATGATAGGTTTATTGTCCACTTCAAATTGATCTTAGGTATGAGCGGATGTGTGTATTTGGCTGCTTGTTCCATGTGTCTCTGTGTTGCCCTTCAATGAACTGGCCACTCTACAATGAGCACCAAAACAAGTATAGACAATGTTGGATGGGTGGATTTAAATGAATGTAAGTATATGTTTCAAAATCTAAATAATATTGTGAAAAATTTGGATAGTGAGAGATTCAGAGAGGTCTATTAATAAGGCTGAGCCATTATATGTGTACAACGTAAATGAATGTCTTTTTTAATTCATTGGGTGAGATTGTAATTTGATGCCTATGAAAAAGGATCAGAGTTGAAGCACATTCTGAAACCCTGAAGGGCACTTAATAGTCAGATTTTATTACAACAAAGTTTTAACAAGATAGTCAAGGTGCACATTACTCACTAATTGTGTAACAAATAATTCCTTGATCTCTATTGTTGTTTTCTTAAAATTATCTGCAGGTAAAGATTCAGAATACCTGATTCCCTAAACCTAATAACTATACAATGAACAGACGTCAGCAGAGCTTTGATGTCCACGTCCACCTACCACATCAGCAATAGAAACAATAATCCCCACTAACCCTGATATCAATGATGAGAAATAGACCGTGTGGTGAGTAATCATTCAGCTGTGCATCAATGTGGAAGAAGCCCACAAATAAATGAAAAAGGGATGATTTAACTCCTACACTACTCACTACTGCCTTTACCTTGGTAGTGGTCTCACTGACATAAACAAAACACTCACCCAGCACAGCACAAAGACAAGCTGACATACAGTAGATAACGTGTGACATGTACAGAAACATGTAGTGAATAAATAAAAATTCTACTTTTGCTGATGAGCTTTAAACCAGTCATAATGGTTTGGTTCTAAAAACTATGTTGGAATAACTGATTTATTAAAGCAAATGTGAACAGGAAGAAAGGGATTGCAGATCTCCAACATGAGATTGTGAAGCAACAGAACATAAGATCACAATGTTTGGGTTTGAAAGGAACATTGCTTTGTAGAAAAAGCTCTCAGTTAAATAACTATCAAGTGTGTGGACAACATGGCCTAGGCCTTATTTATTAATTTAAAAGAAAAATATTATCTGTTACAATTATTATCTGTAAAAATGTTAAGGTAAATGTAGTCCAGTCCATCTAATGCTGGATAAAAACCAACATCTAACCAGGAGAATCAAATAAGCACATATAGTTATATAAAGTTAAATTTACAAATATCCAGAGTTCTTAAATGTCATCATGGAGGGAAGTAAAATCACTTGTCTCTGTTCACAAAGTCTTCTCCCATCTGGACATTTTGTGGATTTGTGCTACCCATAATGCAAAGACATGCAACTATAGCCCAGCATGCATTTGTGTACACAGGAGAATAGAAGGTAAACTGAAGGGGAAAATAATACACTTACCCAAATATTCTAATAGTGATAATAATTAGAGATGGGTGCATATTCTGAGCCAACTTAGATGACAGTTGCTGCTTTACATTCTCTTGCATGATCATAATGCCAGTAACATCAAAAATATATGTGTGTGTTAACAGTAGAACTGTTTGGTTCAGGCTGCAAGAAAGCCCTGTGGCCCAACAGTTTTAGGGTTAACAGGACTTTCTTTTGTCTTCTACTCTTCACCAAGATTCAAACTGCCAAAGTAGAGGCAATTTCCCAAGGACTTGCAGAATGCTACAAGAACATACAACAAGCACCCAAGATGTGTGACATTCTTTTAAAAAATACAGTCTTGATTTTAGCTACACCTCCACAAAAACAGTTTGAATGACTCACTCAAAAAGAAAGATAATCATGGAGAACACTATGTGCCTGACAATGTCAAATCAGGACTCATCTAGTCTTTAGTGATTCAAATTAGCGTATTTTTCTCACTGTCTTTTAATATAAAGCACAGTTGACATTCTTTTCAGAACAACTGAACACACCTGCTTGATTTTATGATTAGGGGCTACAGAAGAAGATTACATATAAACTCTCTACAAAAAAATAACCGTCTATAAACTCTTCACCACAATCTGAGCCAGTAGGAAACAACCATTCTCTTTTGATTCCAGGATTTTTGAATCAAAGAGCTTCAAAAATGAACTGATTCAGAGATCTTGAGTTTACATTCAGTCATCTTGAGCATGAGTGAACTTGTACGGTATACAGAATACTTTCTGTAATCCACAAACAGAAGAAGACCAGGTCAAACACTAGCCTTTACTGTCAAAAAACTTGATGGCCACAAAAAGGGTGTAGTTTATTAGCAAATGACATTTGGCCAACTACTAGAGGGTCTTCCTGTTTATATCTGAGTCTGTATGAATGATTTAACCCAGTTCGCCTAGAAAAAAAAGTTTGAACCTAGCTGCTTTACAATTTTAAAATCAAGACTTAAAATATTATTCAAGAAGTCTAATTTTAGCAATTGGTACATATTCCTTTCCCTTGTTAGCTAAAAATAGCAATTTTCTCAAGAACAGGTAACAGGGAGTGTTAACAGATTTAACATGTCTAACTGGGTAACCTTAGAGCTACAATGCCAACTAATATGTTTAGTAACAAACGGACAAAAATACTCCTGAGTCAGAGTCATACTGTATTTGAAGGAAGGTGAAGAAAACAAGAGAATAGAAAAGACAGCATGAAGTCTAAGACACCAGGGACAGTGAAGGGAAGGTGGGAGAGGGACTGGCACCATTAACATCAAGCTTGACACATGTCACACACTTATGCACACACACAATATGAGCACACAAGCTATCTCCAACTCTCCCAAACACATAAAATCCTGAGATGGTTGAGAGGTCTGCATTATCTCTGCTCAGGACCCCAGCCCCTGTGGTTACCAGAATATTGTTGGCACCAGTGCCAGTATGAGAATTACACACTTCAAGTTATCCCCAAACCTACGTTGATCTGGAAGAACACATTTCATCTGTAAAATATGTATGTGAGTGGAACACGGAGACCATCTTAGTGGCTCATCACAATTTAACATTGAAAATATGTAAGAGTGATCATATTGAGCCTAAACTTTGATAAATTTCAGGACTTTCATTAAAAATGTTCAGAGTCAGATGGGTGATATCATTGATGGAAACTAGACATGTGTCTGACTCTGTGTGGAGCTTCAACCACTCAAAGTGACATGTTACCTGGCTATGACAAACAGCACACAACTGACACCCAAGTAAGCCAGCAGAATATACATCCAGATATCAGGCGAGAGTGGGTTGAGGAAGGAGAAGACCCCGGGGTTGGTCCCGTTGGGCTTGCGGAACAGTATACTTATACCCAGCGTCATGAAGGGCTTGGAGAAGTCAATAACTTTCTCACGCACATATGAGATGGCGAGGGGAGCCACTGCCAGATCAGCTCTCTGTCAACAGCAAAAAGAAACATGAAAAAGGATACGTTTTAAGTTACAGGGACAGGAAGCATTTAGAGGCAATTAAATTAAAATACACATTTCTTACATACTTTAAAATATCTAAAAGTACTTTGCAAGAACTTTAAAACCCTCTTTTTCTTCTTTTTATTTATACTCTCACTGTTTCACTAACATTTTTCTTTTTCCGAAATCCTAAACTTTGTTTTTGTGTTTTTCTCTTTGTTTAAATTTTTTTTTCAGCATATTTTCAAATATGACGAAAGTTGCAGTGTTGACTGTCAATAAACCTAACATAGCCTGGGAATTCCTAATTAACAATATTCTCATACATAGAAATGAGGTTTAAAGGTGACATAACATGCAAAATCCACTTTTTTAGCCCTTAAATACATTTTTGTGTACTTCGAGTGTCTAGGAGTGTCTATTGTTGTAGCATTAATATTGCTACAACAATATATGGTTGTAGCAATATTACACCTACCACATCAGCAATAGATGTGGTAAGTGTAATACCACACCTACCACATCTAGGTGTGGTATTACCACACCTAGATGTGTGGTAATACCACACATCTAACTAGTTTGATTTAGTTAAACTTAGCATAGTTTAACTAAATCATAGTTAAACTATGCTCCATATTTTAAGTAGTTATTATGGATGGAGAGAGTGTAAATACACTAATAACACCAATGATACATTCATTTGGTTCTGCAGGATTTGTCATCTTCATTCTGAGTCAGACTCTGACTCCAACATGTATGGATGCTGGATGGTCCATATAATAATAATATATAATACATTTTGGAATAAATGGTTTTTCTGGTAATTGTATTTCTACTGTCAAACTACAAAAATGGCCAAACGGGGTGGAGTGGAACGCTCTGCAGCCTGGAGGGGTTGGGGTGTGAAATGCCTCATTCACATTTAAAAAGAAACACAACAAAGCGAGATTATCTAAAATGCCTCAGAACAAAGGAAAATGAGGGGTATGTGGAGATACAATAACCAGGAATTCAGACCAAAGCATTGCAGTTCTGTTTTATATAGATCATAATCTATAGATGTGAAAATAATTTACATGTGAAAAGGAAGAATTCAAGAGCATGATAAGTCCTCTTTAAGCCTAAAATTCTACCAGTAAACAGATGGGACTGTCCTGTGACAAATTCTGATATTAATACAAAGATGTAGCTGTAAATATTTACAAAATGGAGGAAGTCATTCATTTCTTACTAGGTCACACTTATATTTCACATAGCTAGCTACTTTATTAGACACACATTGCTAGTGCTGGGCTGGAGTCCTTTTTTTTGCATTCATTACTGCATGATGCAACGATTCCAATTACAGCACAACTCATTAACATTCCAAGGAACCACTCTGACATGTTTGAACTTTGTGAAATGGTCCATTATCCTGCTGTAAGTAACATCAGAAGATTACAATGTGGTCATCAAGGACAAACATGATCAACAACAATACTCAGGTATTAGCTCAAGCTATATTAGCTTCCATGATTTCTAAGAGGGAGAACTTGTAAAGTCACAGGGTGTTCAAATACTTATTTGAGGAGGAAAATGAATATTTTTTATCCTTACTATATATATGTATATATGGCCAGGTTATTCAAACGCAATTGCTACTCCACAAATATTTTCTCTTTTCCTATTGTAGAAGAGGAAAAGTTTATGATATCTTCAGAATAGCCTGTATCTGGCATCAACAACATTCAGTCATTCAAACATGTTTCCCGATTTTATGAAAAATATATATATGAAATTGTGACGCCTGAGTTAGCAGCATGTTGGAGTAGCTTTGTTACATTCTTCTTTATGTCTCCATAACTGGCTAAAACTGCTTTGTTGGATGTTTATTCTATCCTATCTTAAATACTCTGCAGGTGGAAGAATTTTTGCTAATACTTTTTTTACTTTTAGACCATTGTTGTTATGATGCATAATAAGGTCAGTTTTTCATATATATCTTAAGGCAGATGAATAATATCTCTGATATTTAAATAACATCTAAGCTACAATCACAAGTCCCAGATTAGTTGAAAAAAAGCCATTGTTGACGCAAAGCAGGAGCCCAGAGAATAGAAAGGAGGGAGTTAAAACCATCTCTTCTATTGATCATAATAGTGAGATTTTTCCCAAAACTATTTTGGTGAATTCAAACCATAACAGTGGACCAGGAATGCAATATTATGTGCTTCATTGACAGAAGTCAGCAGAGTCAAATCTCTGACTCTAACATCTCTTTGCATGTGCATCTAACTATAAAAGCAGACAGACATTTAAAGAGGGTTGGCTAAAGCAAAGTACATGGATGAGCAGTACTTGTTGTCATCCAGGACATGCTACAGTCTTCTCTGCAGCTCAGATATTAGGCTGTTAGCAGTAAGTTTTAGTCCATATTATCAACCAGTGGAGTTCACAATTCCATCCATCCATCCATCCATCCATCCATCCATCCATCCATCCATCCATCCATCCATCCATCCATCCATCCATCCATTTTTTTACACCCTTGTCCTTAGTGGGGTCAAGAGGTTCTGGTGTCTATCTCCAGGTAACGTTCCGGGCGAGAGGCGGGGTCACCCTGGACAGGTCGCCAGTCTGTCGCAGGGCAACACAGAGACAAACAGGACAAACAACCATGCACACACACACTCACACCTAGGGAGAATTTTAGAAAGACCAATTAACCTGACAGTCATGTTTTTTGGACTGTGGGAGGAAACTGAAATACCCGGAGAGAACCCTGCATGCACAGGGAGAACATGCAAACTCAGAGCAGAAAGACCCCAGGCTGGGAATCAAACCCAAGGCAGCAGTGCTACCAACCGCGCCACTGTGCAGCCCTACTGTAAGTTCACAATTGCTGCTTTGGAAATCATATACATACTACTCTCAGGTGTTGCTGAGCTGCAGACAAAACACCTCAATGTGTTATTGTGATTATAATCATGACTCACTCTGCTACACTTCTAGTGTTTCAATCATCTGCTAGCTCATCTGCAGATCCTTCATTATGCTGCAAAGTGCATTCTCTTCTGCCATCATCTGGTGTGGTAGCAACATCAGATCCAAAGACCTAAAAAAAAGCTAAAGTAGTAAAAGATGAGGGGTTCTGTTCTTGGTACTTCTGTAGAACCTCTGAAGGCATTACAAATATGAAGATCATTAAGAACAACACTGAGCATCCTCTTCATGACACTGTGTCCATGTCTTCAGTCAGAGGTTTCTTCAGAAACACTAACACTGACTGCTACACAAGAAAATTTTCTACCACATTTCTCACTATCCATGACAAGTTTTTGAAGAAATGTAGATATGTGTCAACAACATTTTATTTTCCTTTGGTAAATTCTTAATGCATCCTTCTCCAGTTATCCTTCACTGCTTCCAGATGTCAAAATAGACTGAGTAGTTGCAGAGTTGTGATACAGCATTTGTGTTAACACACATAGTTGTATGTAACAGAATGGCTAGTGAGTGCAGAGAAGCATTTTGTAGTTATATATTGCTTCACTCAGAAATTTTTGTACTGTAAGCATTTTTGACAGTTAATAAATCTCATTCTGGATTATGACTCCAGATGCTAATCATTCAAGGTGAAGGTGCTCATCCCTCAAATATATATTGTTTTTGTCTAATGAAGGTTCTCATTCATCACTAAAGGATGAACTGACTAAGCTGCATGCTCTGAGAGGTTATATGTTAAATGTAGCTGATAAAAGGCATCTATGATTCAAATCATAACTCTTAAAAATTGGAACAACATATAACTAAATCACAATGTGTTTGTTAAACTTCACACATATCACAGATTAAAAACTATTCGTAAAATTGGTTTTGGATGTAATCCTTAAAGCTTATTCAGTGCAGTTCAGAAGTCCTTCTGAGCCCGATCTGTCTTCTCTGTGTCCATTTCTCTCAACTCTTCTGAGACCTTGTCTGCTGCAATCACCATCTGTCTAAGTCAAGAGTAAGAAGTGGGGCAAACACACATGGCGCAACACCTCAGCGGACTGGGCCCTTCACCCATGTAAAAACAAGACTATCTGTCACAATGGACAATTGCTACACCAATCAAAAACAGAAGACAACTGTGAAGGAGTTAAGGGCCACTTGACCCATCGCAGGTACAGCATCTAATGAGGTCAGATATTGACTATTGGCCATGCAGCGCCTGCTATTTTTCTGTCTATGTAATTTATCCTAACTGGGACTTTGCTGCAATGATCAACACTGTGAGCAGACTGCATGCTCTTGTGTTTGTTCTTTAATAAGCTCTGTGGGGGAAACAACTCATGAACTTCTCTGCTGTTGTTGGACAATTGTACTTTCTATCTGAGCCATCTTTACTTCCCTTTTTTCTTTTTTTGGTGAATTGTTTTATTTACGTAGCTTCACCCTCCTTTGGACTTCTCATTCTTTATGACTTACAACTAAACATTCAGTTGTAAGTCAGTAACGTGTTTGACTTTTTCTCTTGATATATGAAAAAAATGTGAAAAAAAAAAAGAATATTATAAGAAAGGTCAGAATATACAGACATAGAAAAAAACAATACCCCATTCAGTATTGTTTCTTCTCTAAGATATGCTAGCATCTGAATGTTGGAATTTCAAAACGTCCTGAGAGCACGGCCAGCTGTTTTCTGCTGGTTGTTTCTGACCGAGTGCAGAACACAGGGAGGGGAGAGAGGAGCTCGATATTTTTTCAGAGCTTATCTGTCTCATGTTAGGACAGCGAAAGTCTTGATACACATGTAAAAAGTTTTCTTGTTTTTTTGTTACATGCTGCAGCTTTAAGTAGACATTCAATGTGAGTCCACTGTCTGGTGGAGGTTAAACCTGAAATATGAACGTCTCAGAATCGTGCGGCTGCCGTCCAACAGCGAAAGCAGAACCCAGCATCTTCCACCAGTAGCCCAATTATTTTAATTATTTCTCAGGTTATTTAGCTAGTTATTTCGTTTCTGACCATCATGCTCATCTGGGTGAATGTTGGTAGTTGTGCGCTTCTATACCTGCTGTCTGATCGCTCCAGATGTCTTTTACTTGCAGTTAGCTTCGATAGCTCACCGTACTCTGTCAATGCTTGTTTTCTAAATGTCATATTAAATTCCTTGTACTGCTGCATTTTGATGCCCTGCACCTCCGAGGTATTTTTCTGTCGCAAAAATACCTCGACATTGTGCACTTGCGCAGTGTAAAGGAAAGGAGGAGATGTGATGCACATGGGACCTCTGCAGGCTGCGAAAAATGAGATGCAGGTGATCATTTTTTCTTTCTGATTAGCAACAAGAGACAGTGATCGGCAATCACCGATCACACACTTTTTCATGGAAATCAGCCGATCAATCGGTACAACTCTACTCAAGATGTATTAAACTGGTGTTAAATATTCATATGTTTGATTACGTTTAAAAAAGCACAAAAGCTGCCAAAGGGTGGTTTAAATTACTTATACAAATTAACCAAATCTACAACTAAGAATGACTGATAATTAGGAGTGCAGGAGTACGTGTGTTTATTCTGAAAATATCCAGAATGCACATGTTTGGTACATGTACAGTATATTCTGCCTTCTGTTACAAGACAAGCTTCAGGTTGCAAACGCCTGCGCTCCATGATATTTGATCCTCAAACTCAGTCTCACACTACATCACCTTCAGTTCATCTCTCACCTCCAACAACATCCCAATCCCGTGACCATGGAATGCTTCAAGGTGTCAGACAACAACCTCATTCTCCCGGGCCACAGCGTCATTCCCGAGCCTCTCAACCAAATGACAAACACATCCACATCTCAGCCTTCCTCCTCAGGCATCCCAACATGCCAACTTCTAAAATCCTGGACTATCGGCGCCTTCAATGCTCTTTAAAAGAGAAAGGCATCCCATTCAGCCGCTAAGACAACAAATTTAGACTCTTCCTATTGCTTTCATCCTCAATACCTCATCAAATAACAGTATCGCCGTCATCCGAACATCCTGGGCTTCCGGCTTTTTCCTCAACTTCTGCTTCCTCCTCCAACATTTCCGGTGACGTCATTCCATCAATGTTTCCCAGCTCTTATCCACCATTATTTAATCCCTGTCCTCACAGGCTTCACAAAATCCCTGTGCACATACATCCCTTCACCCCTTCTTCTACTCTTTCTACTGCTTCTCAGTCCATTTTGGCTCCAGCTTCTCTTCAAAACCTTCAAGCACCTGTGAATCCAGCTCAGCCAATTACTCCAGGATTTCCTCCTACATTTCCATCTAATCTGTCCTTTTCCCCCACTTCCATCCCTAAGCCCCTCCTTTTCCTGTCCAAGGTGCAGGCCATCTTGGACAATGACTCTCATCCACTATATGACTTGCTGACCGGATACAGTAGCACCTTCAGCCAGAGACTCATTTTGCCAAAGTGAACCACAGAAAATCATTTCTGCCTGTAGCCATTAGGCTTTATCATGGCCAGATGATGACGTTGTGGCTTTGTAGTGTTAATTGAAAGTTTTTGAGGTAACTACATCTGTGGAAATAATGTAAACTGTTTTCTTGATTAACAAAATGGGAAACCATCTGAGATCAGTTTAGGTAACAGACAGACAACTGTCTAATAATTCTAACCATGCAAGGACGCCTGACTCATTTCTAGGTAAAATTTCCAAAAAGCCCTAAGGCATATATGTCAAACTTTTTCTGTAGCCCTCCAGATCTCAGAGGGTCACAAAAATAGAATCACAGTTGTGTGTTTAAATATTATTTTATAAGTTAAACTATTTATTTGCATTGTGCCAAACTACGTTGGTGAGAATGGTTAAATATTTAAAATATCTGTTAAAAGGTCAATATTTTATGCCACAACCTGCACATTAATGACCTTCATGTGGTCCAACATCAAAATGAGTTTGACATCTTTGCCCTAAGGTGCCACCTTCATCTACTTAAACAACTATGATAGTACAACACCCTCCTGAATCATACTATTCAGGAGAAAGAACATTTTGTGTCCAGAGAAGAACTCATTTTGCTGCAAATTGTACAATTGCACGAGAAATGTGTCCTGTACTGACAAAGTCTGAAAGGCTACAAAGACAGGAAAAACACGTCATACTAAAAAACAGATTTGCAATTCAGAATTCACTCAGACAAACACCTACATTTTTAAAGACATTGGATAATTTGTCCTTAATGTCTATATTTGGTAGGTGGAGCTTTCAAGCCTGAGAATATCTTTCCAAATAGGAAGCATGAGGATGGCAGCATCATATTGTCTCAGCGTTTTGGAATTGTGTTTGCAAAGATTGTACTTACGTGGTCCATCAGCTCTTTAACCAAGCCATTCCACTGGCCCGTGTTCTCATCCTGTGCACCATATTTTCCATCTTCCACCAGGCGAATCTCATATGTAAAGCCCAGGATGTTTGCCAGCTCTCTCAGAAGGTCAATGCAGTAGCCTTCAAAGCGGTCATTCCCATAAAGTGGGGTGTCAGATTTCTTGAACATCACATATGGCTCCTCCTGTCAGGGAAAATAGTGAAAACATTAGTCCCTGAAACACTTGGTATCTTTTACACGCTGTTAAGGCCTGTCTGAAAGGTTCTTCAACATGGGAAATGGACTTTTAAGCAGTGCAAAGTAAAAAAAACAAACAAACAAACAAAAAAAAAACACCAGCTTGGCCAGTGAAGCAAGTGTGATACTGCTGTGTACATGTGCTTGGCAGAAGAAACTCCTGTCATTGATGTAGGATGGATGCAAAGTGAGACATGAAGATAATAAGAGATAATCCCTCCATATCAATGACTTTGCTCCTCTCAGACACATAAGGCTAGTTTTGGACCCAGGCCCAGCTTTCTGGAGACAACATTCCTTGTCAATAAGATAAGAGATGTTGATAGATGGACACAAAAACACAGAGCAGAAGCTGGTACATTCTCTTTGTTCACATGAACAGCTGCCAACATTGCTAATGTCTTTTTTTCTCTCTACCCCCAGTCCTCCGCTCCATGCCTCTCCACAAGCCTTCTCTCCACTTTATGTCTGTCTCTGTTAGCCTTAGATCCCCTTGTCTCTCTGAGACAAATACGTCACAAAATATGCCACCTGCCAGGTGTTGATTATCATTTTGCTGTGGCATAACTGAAACCAAAAAATGCTGAGCTCCACCACATTTGTTTCTTATAGTAATCAGTAAAAAAATACAATTTATCTAAACTAAACTAGACTAAAATATGTAGTAAGGGCCATTTATTACAAAATCTCATAAATCTGTCTCCTCAAACTGAAAAATAAAATGATTATGATACACATTTATTATGATTGATAGTTTGTATGTGGACAGTAGCTCTTGTGTGACCCAAAAAAGTAAAAAAAAAAACAAACATAAGGGGTCAAGAGTAACCTGTGAGCATTACATTTAGTTTAAGTGAGTATAATATTTCACTCTATGGCAAATTTTTAACATATATAATGTTTTAAGTAAGGTGAAACATGCACCTCAACTTTTGTTGCTGATAAACAGTCTACATCGGTTATTTAGAGTTCTATCTGTATGTTTCTGTGTAAATTCTGACATTTTTTTGTGCAAATTTTTAAGTTCAGGATTATTTGGCCTAAAACTGTCTCACTGCAGGCCTCTGTGGTCCAACGACTCTTGGTAGAACCTCAACAGATATAAAAGCACAGCGCTCCCTTCCTTCACACCTCTTTCTGCCCCCCGCCCACTCAGTGGCCATTCAGGAGTTATTGCAAGTGTTGCTATGGCGACTGGCTAGCATTGATCGATAGCATTATTCAGCTTTACACACGTGTGATTTATTTGCAACATGGACACAGAGGGGAGTGGGTGTCCTCTGCCCTGACTATTGGTGAAGGTACAGTGGAGGACCAATTATAAATGAAAGCAGAAATATATATATTTTGTTTTTCCTTACACATGCCTTTTCATCAAGAATGTATATATTTTGTTTTGTCTTTTCATTATACATGCATTTGTTCTTTTTTCATTTCCTCGTCTCCTCTTTCTTAGTTTTTCTTCTTCTACTTTTCCTTACACATTTCTGCTTAATTATGCAAATGAGAAGGGCGGTGTCTTAACGCTTCAACTTCAGCCTATTGGTTGGTTAGCATCACACTTAAGTTGGCTTCAACAAAGATGCCAGTGAGCTGAAGATCAGCAATTTCATTTAAAATAATTTTAGAACTCCTGACTTTACTGTTTTTTGTGTGGACGCTCAGACGGAACGTGTATTTTCGTTTGAGGCTCTCATGGACTCAGAGGTTCACCGTCAGGTTTTTCATAGTTTGGACAAAGCGTCTGATGAAGTTGGCTTCTGATTGAAGCTTCAGGAGTCCTCTGGTGTTTGCCACTACACTCATATTTAATCAGTGAGAGTATGAATGAAAAGTTAATGTACTTCAGTAACTCTGTTCACAAATAAACTCATTATAGATTAATTACACAAAAGTTTTAATGCTATTATTTATATCAAAGAAAATTTCTGGGTTACAGCTACTGAATACATGGCATTAGGATTAGAATATTACATCAACAGTGAAAAATATGTATAAAACCTGCTTTAAGGCTATCATGTTGATTCAAATTAATTTCAATTCAGATTCAAAAATACTTTATTAATCCCAAAGGGACATTAAATGTTTTTGTAACTTATTAATTCTTCAAAGAGTTATTATAGATTGTAATGGCTGTTGGCATGAAAGGTCTCCCGTAGCAGTCTGTATTACAGTAAATCTGATGAAGCCTCTGACTGAAGATGCTGTGCTTTCCCAAGATAGTCTAATAAAGAGGATGGTCAGGGATGTCCATAATTTTCTTGATTTTATGAAGACTCTTTGTTTGCCTCATCATCTCCAGAGGTTCCACAGTCGTCAACAGAACAGAACCAGAACAGAACCAGCCTTCTTTATCAGGTTGTTGAGCCTTTTTATGTCCCTGGTTCTGATGCTGCTGCCCCAGCAGATGACGCTCTCAACAACAGACTGATAGAAGATCTGCAACATCTTGCTGCAAACCTTGAAGGATCTTAGCTCCAGTCCAGTCTGCTGTACTCAGTCTCTTGTCCATCTCTGATTGAACCAACAACTGTAAAGTCATCTGAGTATTTCTGCAGATGACAGAAGTCAGACTTGTGCTGGATGTCTGAAGTGTAGAGAGTGAAAAGGAATGGTGAGAGTACAGGGCCCTGTGGTGCTGCTGACCACCTGGTTAGACATACAGTCCTTCAGTCTCACCAACTGTGGTCTGTTTGTGAGGTAGTCATAGATCCAGGGCACTCATTTATAAAAGAGTGCGCAGTTTTCACACTAAAACTTGGCGTACGGAAAAAAATTGAAAAGTGTGGCGCACAAAAAAAAATTGCATGCATAACGCCGCGCGCACGCACATGGCCGCGCGCACGCACATGATGGCCGCGCGCACGCACATCATGATCGCGCGCACGCACATCATGGCCGCGCGCCTTTCCTTTATGAATCCTAAATTGCGGGAAATAGAGCAGCTGCTGTTCCGCCCTGTCACCACCCATAAATACATATGTAAATTCATATAAATACCCGGAAGTCAGCCACCACGTGAAGCAATAACCGTGGCAACGTCCTTGTTTGTAGCAGTATAAGTATTTATAATAATAATAATTATATATTTTATTTAAATGATGCTTTCAGGGAACATAAGGTCACCTCACAAAAACAAAAATAGTAAATTTTGAAGAAGAAGAAGAAGAAGAAGAAGAAGAAAAAAAGAAAAAATAATAAAGAAATAAATAGATCGTGCAGATGCCTGTTTGAACAGCAGAGCGTTCAGCCTGAATTTAAAGACAGACAGAGAGTCATTGAGTGGGAATGTGGACGATTATTGTAAATAGTGGAATCATGTGCATAAATTGTACATTTACAGAATAGAGATGCTTTCTGTCCATAAAGGTGAATTCACAAAGCGGGTGGCTGGACTGAAGGATGACTGCAGCTGGACCGGTACCGGTACAGCACGGCTCCTTCTTTAAGTTTTGCTCAGAGCTCCAGGAGGATCAGTCCAGTAAATCTAAACGATAATAAACCATCATCAACATTTCACAGCAGATCAATATGATCTCTGATTAAACGCTCCTTCTGAATCCTTCCATCATGTTCTCCATCAGAGCCAAAGCTCCACATTTATGCGGCTCACATTTGCGTAGCTACTTATATACAGTACAGGCCAAAGGTTTGGACACACCTTCTCATTCAATGAGTTTCCTTTATTTTCATGACTATTGACATTGTAGATTCACACTGAAGGCATCAAANATGAATTAACACATGTGGAAATATGTACTAAACAAAAAAGTGTAAAACAACTGAAAATACGCCTTATATTCTAGTTTATTCAAAGTAGAAACCTTTTGCTGTGATTACTACTTTGCACACACTCTGCATTCTCTTGATGAGCTTCAACAGGTAGTCAGTCACCTGAAATGGTTTTCACTTCACAGGTGAGACCTGGCAGGTTTTTCTACAATCTAATCTACAATTTTCATAGTCATGAAAATAAAGAAAACCATTTGAATGACCAGGTGTGTCCAAACCTTTGGTCTGTACTGTAAGTGATTACAATATTTGAATTCAGCAGGTGGATCTCTGCAAACAAGTAGACAGAGACAACATGGCAGTGGTTTTAGAGACTCATCACACTCCCATATCAATCCCATCACCTTCCCATCATTTGACCACATCACTAAAAAAACGAGCCATCCCAGTGGAATATTTAGCGATGTTAAGTAAAATAACCTTGAACAATCTACAATTCTTCCCTTCTGAAACTGCACAATAAAACAACTCTACAACTTACATCTAGGCAAATTTCTTAGCTGGCTGAAGTAAATGGTTTCTGCCTGACCCAGTGAGGATTGCCTGACCTTCACTGGATCAGGCAACCTCTATCACACTGATATAAAGAAACTGCACCGCAACTGTCACCGTGACCTGCCTGAAAGTCCAGGTAACACCTCCTCATGGAGGTGTTACCTCCAGCTCTGGTTGACATCCCTGTAGCATGTGAATTGATTGTTCATTCAATGATATATGGGGAAGTTGACCCACATGCAGCATACCAAAAAGCATTCTGATTTTAGATTTAAGTGTGAATAATATGAAAACACCCATAAAGTTATTTCCTAAAGTACAAAGCTTGTATGTTACTGACATTAATCTTGTGATAAATTTGAACGTTCATGTATTAATGTCCTAAAAGGTCTAGGCCCTAAAAAAGTGTGACAACCCTTTCTGATGCAGTCCCCTCATGCCAATCTGCCCTCAGCGTAATTCTTCCACAGTGGTGAGAGCAAGAGACCAAGACATAATAACGTTGAGTCCTCAGAAGGCAAACAAGATCTGAATATCCATGTGCAGAGTGTTCTGCTGCCCAACTCACCCTAAATACACTAATAAATTCAAATTGTCTTTAGGAGTGAGGTTGACTGCTGATGGTGCATCGTTACTTAAACATTGTCAGGGAGAAGCTGAGTAACTCTGTAAAACAGAGCTAATTCACAAGTCCAGGAAAAATATAGAAAATGAAAAAGTTGTTCTGGTATTTCACATGTATACTCCGTGAAATGTATATATGAACATAGATACTAAGCATAGATTGCTAAAGTTATGCTGTAGAATATTTCTGTTTAATCCAGTGTATAAACCTGTAATTTATTTTCTCCACAGAAAGAAAATCTGTGATGATCCATCATTTTAAAAAGTTCATTCATCAAACACCATACTTTAAATAATAAAGTAAAAAGATCGTCTTCACATAGTGCTGTAAAAAAGTATGTGCACTACAAACATCTTGTGTTTTTACTTTTACAAACACTGAAGAACAAATGAATGATTTATATTAAATTTAACATTACATATTAATGAACATTTACATGAAAATGTTTCAGATTGTAGTCTGATTTCCATGTGTAGTCAGTCACTTAGCAGGTTTATGCCATTCACAAAATCAGACGTTAAACAAAACCTAAAATTATTATTACTCTAACATACCTGTAAAAACTCCTTATTGTGCATTATCTGCATTATGTCTGTCAATGGGACAAGTACTAGAACTTATTATTATGGCTAAACAAAGTGCCATCCTCGTTCATTTAGAGATTAGATTTCATTGTGTGCCCAGGGGCTATATAATACTCCCCCCTTTAAGTGTTTCTTAAATTAAAGCCCTGTCCATATGGAGACAAACATTTGACATTTTCACGAACCATAAAAAAAAAAAAAGTGCAGACAGGATGCAGCACTACAGAAAATGCAGTTGTAAGTATGCCGGGTCAATCGGTGGTGCTGTAACACTGCCACAGAGTATCACAAAAAACACTGAGCAACACAGAACAGCAACATGTTTGTTTCTGAGAGTGAAATGCATGTGGATTACAGAGTGAGATGGAGCCAAAACGTCATTGTTTCAAGAAAGAACGCAGCTTGCATGTGTACACTGAAGCATGAAACAAGAGTTTTGAAATTTGTCCAGTATGGGACCAGTTTTTAAAAATGATCGATCTGGTCCTTCAAAACGGTGGACCTATGTGGACGCACACCGTAAATGTCAAATTTTTAATCCCGTCTCCTTGTGGATGGGGCCTAAGACAAATTTTTTTATCCCAGAACAATTAGGACAAAATGTTCTGGGAAGAGGTGTCTCAACAGATCTAGTCTCTGTTTTTAATCTTCATATAAGCTACTGCTGCCAATAACTTTATATTCTTATTCTATAGCTAATGTACGGTACTTTTGTTCAGCAATTAAGCTCATTAGACTCCAAGACAAAGCTATTGGCTGGGCTTTTGTTGAGACTGTGTGCTCTCTTTCAAACCGACTCGGAGCTGATATGTTAAGATGTGTTCCTCTCCTAGAAATTACTTCTGGGTCAGAACTTCTCTTTCAAGTATCTGCTCTGTAATGTCAAACCTTCTACTGATTATGGCAGTTATTTGTTCACACTGAGGCACTTTCAGCTTGAGATTTCTATCAGTTCGAGTGGAGATTCCCTCTCAACTGTCAAAAAAATAAATAAAATAATAAAAAAAAATAAATAAATTAAACATAGCCATAACCTTTTCCTCATTGACAAATGTAAATGGGTTTGATAACTATCAGTTAGGAAAAGGTTACAAAGCCGTTTCCAAGGCTTTGGGAAATACTCCACACCATTATTCACAATTTAAAAAAGCATGGAAGAGGGGTAAGGATTCCCAGGAGTGACCAACCTATCAAAGATATTACTCCAAGAGGGCATCACCAACTCATCCAGGAGGTCACTAGAACAAACTACTTGATATCTCAAACAAACCTCACTTATGTCAGATCAGATCAGCGGTTATGATTCAATGGCTAGAAAGAGATTGTCATGATTTGTGGTGAAGGTGGTGAGGCAGATGCAGCGGATCCAGGTTGAAATGAAGAAAAAGATATGAAATGAAGTCACAGATACAAAGTCCAGGCAGCACAGAATGAGCGGAAGGCTAATAGCTCACAACTGGCGGAGCAAAAGACATAGGCAGCAGACAAGATGACTAGACAAGGCTAGACGAGGACCTGACAAAGAACAAGGAACACAGATGGGTTTAAATCACAATCAGGGGAAACAAGGAACAATGGGTAGACGGGACAACACAGAGACTCCACACAACACTGAAACCTAAATAAACGTACAAAAACCCAAATCCCTACAGCAAGGGTGCCCAATGTTGGTCCTGGAGGGCCGGCATCCTACATGTTTTAGTTCTCTCCCTGGTTTAACGTACCTGGATCCAATGATGGCTCATTAGAGGCCTAAGAAGAACACTGACCTGCTGGGAGAGAACTAAAACATGCAGGATGCCGGCCCTCCAGGACCGACTTTGGGCACAACTGCCCTACAGAGACTCAGAAAGAATGCCATATATGGGAAAGTTCCAAGGCAATGATCACTTAAAAAAAAAAAAAACAAAACACAATCTTCATTAGCACCAAAATATTTAAATTAAGAAAAAAACAAAAATATCTTACATTCATAAACTCACTGTCAAAGTTCTAAGGCTGCCAGAACATGAAAGATTAACACAAAAACTAAATAATCTTTGTTTTACAAAATAATTTCTTAGTCCAGTTTTTCCAACTCGCTTTGGTGCATTTCTCAGAACAGAATTGAAATTCTCAAAATTATTTGTTCAATCTTCAAATAGTTTTGTCACTTCTGTACATCAAAAAGCAGTTTCTCATTCCTTTGAGCAAGTTACAAATGCTTTTGTACATCATAAAAGTGATTATGTGCACTTCTCTACTTTTCCCTGCATTTTCAATTGCTTTAGTCATATTGATCAAAATTTATTAAATGGGTCTCTGTTAAATAATTTTGATATCCACAATATTTGAGCGTAATTTCATTCTATAAGTTTTACAGTAACATGTAAAATGTTTGAACAGGTTGTCAAGTTCCCATCAGATTTATTTTTAGAAGCCTGTCCTGAACTTGCTTCCAGATGAATCCTGAGTTTCTTCAACGTAAGCATTAGATCAACCAATGGTCAACCAGCTTTCTGAAATAGTTCAAAGGTACATCCAATGAACTATCAAATAGCAAGCATAGTGTATACAGTCAGAGCATAACATAACGTTACATTTCTGACACTGGAAGGACAAGGATTTGGATGGCGTCAATAGCCAGAAAGAAGAGGATGAAGAGCAAGGCTGTGGCAGAGGAGTTAGAGAGCAAACAAGAATAGTCAGAAGAGGCTGAGGACATAATGCCAGTTAACATCACTCCATCATCAGGATATGGTTTGCAACCCACAACAGGATGCTGATGGAATTCCTCTCATCCTGCTCTTCATTCTTTAACCCCCTGGAGAATTTTTTCTTAACATGGAGATGGAAAGTCTAACAAGACTGCACGGTAATTCCTACAGCACTGCATGTATAGTTTTCCTTAAAGAGATTGTCTTATGTTCCTATAGCTCCTTTAGTTTTTTCTTTGTGCTCTGCTTTCTGTATTACAGTGTCATAGTCTGCCAACAAATTACACTAAAATCATGAATGTGAATTTTGTCCAGTTTCTTGCCATTGATACCCCACCATTATGATTTACAATTCTTGACATCAAATGTCTAGTTCACACTAGAATATCCCTCCAGACAACACTGTTATATTGACAACATGCCTAATCAATCTGACTTTTATCTGAACACAATGAAACAATGACTTATTCTGAGGCACTGACATATTCACTGAAACAGATATTTAATTTTGAGAGAAGTAGTAAGGATTTTGAGAAAGAAACTGGTTTTTGCAAGTAATATATGCTGTTTTATTGTTTGTACACGTTTTTTTGAGAAATGCATTTAATATTTGTGCACTAAATGTTTTGCTGAACCAGTAAAACATTAAACATTAAAACAGTTTGTCGGACTACTTTTTATTCACTCTGTCATTAGGATTGATACATATAGTTAAATTGAAAAAAGTGTAATTCAGATAAAAACAAAAGCAGAAAAAAAATTACATTTGGGAAAAAATGAAATGGATTTCATAGGGCTCTTACAAATGTATATGGTCTGTGCACTTTTTAAAGAATGGCAAATTTACACTTGAATGCACTACTTTGCCATGGCATTGCACTCTCATCTTTGTATCTGAGGTGTTTTGTTCTAACCCATGATCCCAGAGATACCATCAAGACATGCACAAAAAAAGAAAGGTTGGGGCAGAGAAACGTCAAACCAACCACTGGTTCTTAAGGGTCACCATCTGACTCTTAAAGAGATCCAGAATCCCCAGCAGTGCTACTCCACACAGAAAAATAGGCAGAGTTCAAAGTTTGGCCTTCTGGAGGAAATCTTCATCATACATATTAATCTAAAGTTACCCACAGACTGACAGATTTAGATTTGAAATTATTTTCATTTAATGAAGAATTTTGTGTCAGATGCGGGTATCTCTGAAAATATAGAAAGACATATTTTTGGGATCTTGTCTTTAATCACATTTTAACAAAAATAGCATGTTGAAAAGGATCTAGTCTAACCTAATATTCTTACAATTGCTGACTAGCTTTTATTCTTTCTCCATGGATATTTATAACTACGTGTGGGTGGTATAGAGAAAAAAAATCTTTGTAGTTTTGTAAAAAAATTTTGATAACAATAATCTGACCATATCTAAATTCAAATTTTTAAGCAAAAAAAATAAATAAATAAATAAATTGCATAAAAAGAATCTTTAATCTTTAACTGACCCTATACTTGCTTACCAAACATAGACATGCAAATGCAGGCAAGCATCGGGACACAAGAAGACTAAAAAATGTCAACTTTTGTCTATATTATCCTGTGTGTTGAGCTCATTGTGACAGAAAATTTTTACATTACATTTGTAATTCAATTAATCTACATTATTTAATATTAATGCCGTACACTTTTCAGATTACTGGCATGCGTTAATGAATTGATAGCCCTAAAGAAAATGTAAATCAAAGTAAATATTTTAAGTCAAATAGACAGTTTCATTTTGACTAAATTCATCTGCTGCTATAGTATTGCTGCATATTTCCTCCATGTGAGAAGATTGTTGTGTTTTGGTTGTCATGAGTGAGGAGACTGAATCCTGTCCTCTGATTGAGACTCACTTCCCAAATGAGGATTTTCATTCCCCTCTCCTGCACTGTCCACTTGTTTTCTTTTTGAGATAGGATATGTAATAAATAATGTAAAATTGGACATCTTTAAAGCAACATTTGTAATACAATCATAGGTGATATATATCACCCACCTCTATTTACGACCATTGATGAGTCCAGGTATTTTATATTAGAAAGCCATCTTGCCATCACCCTAATCTTTAGATTATTCCATAGATTCCCTCTCAAGTAAAGTAAGAACTGGGTCACTCCAAAACATTAAAGTCACTTCCAGACACGAGGAACATCTATCCATTATCTTACACGCCCATCTTTCAAAGAATGCAGCCCCTCACAGGCTGCCAGTCCATCACAGACAGAAGGAATATGTTGGATAAAATGTAACTATTGGTTGTAATCTAGATCTGCCCCAACTGTGAGTCCTTTTGGGATTAATTGTAGCAGTATTGCATTGTGTAAATGGCACAAAAATGTGTAAGGTTCTTGTTGTGCCACTGGGATTAAATTGTAAGTATTAGAAATGACTCTGACTAGGTTGCTTGTATGTTCCATTTACACGGAACATATATATCCACATTTACCTTGTGGATGTGTTGTTCAGCACCCTCATTTATGGAAACAGCATTTTCCACTAACAAAGACCAGTTGGACCAGATTCAGTGTGAAACAGCATAAATGGCTTAGGAAACACAAACATCAGTTCAGAGCAGATAGCCAAAGTAAGCATTTATAGTATTTATAAGTCCAATCTGTGTTTGTATATTCTTGGAAAACTCAAAGATAACCAAGATTCTGTGTAAATTTGTGACTGGTTTTCACCTATATGCACATAAATGAAACCTAAGTTGTTCCTCTGGAAGCTGAATTGGGTCTACTTCCATCTCTTTAGGACATTGCAGAGTATATCAGCTCCAGCTCCAGCCTAGAGGTACTCTATTTACCCTGCAACATTATACCAGTGATTTCCAAAGTAGATAAACTGTTGATAGGCCAAGATCCTATCAGTAATTACATCATGTTTTATAGTTCATAATCCTTGAGAAAATGATGAGAAGCTGAATGAAAGTGTGCATCAATCAAATGTAACAAACCCAATTATTGTCATCCTTCCCTTTTTCCTCGCTGCTCACAGCCATCACACAGCCATCACACAGCCATCACACAGCTCCCCATGACTCAATCCTGATATGGCAATTACAGCTGCAGAGAGTCTTTGCTAATAACTGCAATCCAATCACTTCACAGCGTGTGTGGAAGGAAAGAAGGCCCAAGATAAATAATGACAACCCACAATTTACATTACATTGTTATTTTTATGCTTGCTTCCTGAATAACAGGATCATCACTGGGTTTAATTCAGCTTGGAGTTCAGTTTCTTTGCTTTGCCATGGCTTTTGGGAAGCCCAGAGTCTGTGACTCTTGTTTGGATAGATAAAAATGTGAAAAATGTCCAAATACAAGAATACAAATAAATCAAATTTCTTATGCAGCTCTATGATAAATAGGAACTGTTTTTTAATGTCCAGTGCTGAAATTAGGATTTGTTTTTTTCCACTAAATGCAATCTAAAGCAAGTCTTTCTGCAGTGGCTAAGCCAATACTTTAAGCCACTGAGGTGGTACACTGAGGTAAAGTTGACACGCTGATTACCTTGTCAGGTGATTTTGAAATCAGAGCCGTCTTTGATTGCTCAAGTCATCCATTTATTTTCTTTGCATCTTGGCAATGATCATCAAAGCCAGAAAATGTATCTTTTACAACGATTCCCTTCATCAAACACTTGTTGACAGCATCAGCGTTCAGCGGTCAAAAAACTGTTTCTCCCATTCGGGTGGAACACCTGTCTTCACCAACAAAGGTTGCTATCAAATAGGTCGCTAATGAACCATTTCACCCAATACCATTCACAAATATGTTCATTCATAATCTGCTCCTACACTTTCAGTTCACATTGTTAGATACTAATCTAATTGTGCATATTATCAAGTGAAATAAGCATTTGATCCCCACTGGACATCAGGATCAGATTTCTTGTCATTGTGCAGCAGGTTTGCACATTTCAGGAGGGAAACTTCAATTTCCTGGAAAACCCAGTTCTAGGTCCATCCAAGAACCTTTGTGGGAGTGAGGTTTGAACACTGACTGGGTCACTCCATAACCTTGTGTTGTTCTTCATTACTGCTTGTTGCCTTGTTTGAATGTTTTCAGACTTTGTCACACACATCCATTATAAGTTTTGAAGTGGTTTGATTTATTTATTTCAAACAGGTTTTTTAAAACAAGAAAACAAGTAATCAATAAGACAGAGAAAACATTTGCATATATAAACAAGAACAAAATAATTTGTTTACCACTAATTTTCTGTTTGAAAAGGAGTAAGAAGAGGTGAACACTTAGTTAACCCTACCCCTTATCTGAATTTAATGAAGTTAGAAAAGTTCTTGCTCAATATTTTATGGAACATGTCAACAGAAATTTGCCCTGGAGCAGTGGAGCAGCCATCCATCCTTAGCAAAGATTCAGTCTGAAAGTCTCCACACCTATAGTTGAACTTTGGAGATAATTTTATTTGGTTCTGACTCAAGAATTCTGTTCGTCATCCACCCTTTGCTAAGGCTACTCCACTGCTTCAACATAGCAGGTTGAACTGTTATGTTAGAGCTACAGTATTCTTATAATTGTAATTATTAATAACTTACTACCTGAGATGGACCAGTACACATTTGTTGCTGTAATAATAACTCACTAATGGCAGTCATTTTTGCACATAACTGCCATTATTATGTTATACCTTTATTAGGTACAACATAATCATACCCTGTATAACTTTCAAAACTGCTTTAACCCTTTGCTTAGTCAGTCACTTGATCGGGATGGAATTATATTGGCCTCTGATAAAACCTGTGGGATTTGAACCCAAGACCTTCTTGCTGCAAGACAACAGTGCCACCAACTCTGTACAGCACATTACTACCAGGTAGTTATAAAAAATAATGTACAAAATATGCATGTCAGTATTAAAAAGACAGTCTGTTTACAGTTAGTGACAGTGAAAGCTGTGCAACAGCAGAGATGTGCAACTACCAACAGAAATGTTAACCAGAATAAGTAACGTAGTGCATATACCAACTTATTAATCTTGCTGGAGGCAGTGATGATTAGCTTCTGGGAAAGAGGATCTACAGAAGGAGGTCTCCAGTTCAGCAACAAGAGTGATGCCGCAAAAAAAGTCCTTGCATCTGCTGTTTTATGGCTGAACTACTGTAATTCATTACTATCAGCAGGTCCACAAAAAACACTTAAAATCCTTCAGCTGATCACAAACGCTGCAGCAAAGGTTCTGGGGCCTCATGTGTATAGAGTGCGCAATTTTCACACTAAAACTTGGCGTACGGTCAAATTTAAAAAGTGAGGTGCACAAAAAAAGCCATGCACACCTTTCCTTTATGAATCCCAATTTGCAGGAAATAGAGCGCAGCTGCTGGTTCGCCCTGTCGCCACCCATAAATAAATATGTAAATTAGTTTAAATACCCAGAAGTCAGCCACCACGTGAAGCAATAACCATGGTAACGTTCATTTTGTGGCAGTATGAGTATTTATAATAATAATAATAATTATATGTTTAATTTAAAATGTGTTTGCATGGCACATGAGGTCACCTCACAAAAATAAAAAATAATACATTTTAAAGAAAAAAAAAATCTAATTAAAAAAATTAAAAATAAAGACCTCATGTCCTGTTTGAACAGCAGAGCGTTCAGCCAGGATTTAAAGACAGACAGAGAGTCATTGAGTGGGAATGTGGACGATTATTGTAAATAGTGGAATCATGTGCATAAATTGTACATTTACAGAATAGAGATGCTTTCTGTCCATAAAGGTGAATTCACAAAGCGGGTGGCTGGACTGAAGGATGACTGCAGCTGGACCGGTACCGGTACAGCACGGCTCCTTCTTTAAGTTTTGCTCAGGGATCCAGGATAATCAGTCTGGATTAATCTAAATGCTCATAAACCATCATAAGCATTTGGTCAATATGCTTCCTTCTGCCACAGCAAATTCAAAAGTGTTAAATGTTTTGGTGTTAGTAGAATTTATGCAAGCAGAGTAAATTTTACTCTAATAGAGTCACATTCTGTTTATGTAACTGGGGTGTATATTATTATTAGTTAAAATCCAGTGTTAAAACAAAGTGTTTCCGTATCAACTCTAGATGTGTTAAAATGGAATCAGTAACTTTTGACTTCTGAACTCTGAACTAGTAACACTAAAGGAGTTCATTCACTGACTCCAGAATCACAGGTTCCCACCGACACAAGTCAAGTCATTTCAGGACAATTTACTTTCCACATGTCACTGTTGTTATTCACTGTGCTTGGTAAGTAATTTTTTTCTGAAATGGTTTATAACTATTATTATAGTTATAGGAGATCAAGCTGTATGATAGACATCACAGCGTTAGCACATTTAGCATAGTATGCCGAATGTTTGCAGAGTATAAGTGTTGGAGAAAATAAATAAATAAATCGAGCCGGTGGACATTCAGTCAAATTCTTGGCTAACGAACAGATCTGTAATAATCTGGAGTATGTTTTTTCATGATGTTGAACGTTTACATGAATATTGGTCAGATTTATCAACCTTTCTGATCATTTTTTTTTCCTTTGAAAAACTGTAAAAGGCTTTTTCATGTTGAAAGCATTATTCCTGCTGTTGTGTCTTCTTATGTACATTTTGCAGCATGTTTTAATCCTTTCATTGCCTTTTTCTATATATTAGGACCAGTATGGTTGTGGATGAATCACCAGTCGTCAGCATCAACCTCCCCCTCCTGAGTCCTCATGGATTCTTCCAAGATTCAAGCTCCAAAAATGATTATGGAAGTGTTAATATCTCTGAAACTCCTCATTTCTATAATTGAGGCTTGCTTTTAGAGTTGTAGTAAAAATGTATTTGCTGTGTGAATCCCTGGAGATCACACAGCATCTCATCGCCAATCCTTCCATTGGCGATGTTCTCCATCAGAGCCAAAGCTTCCACAGTTAGCTGCTCACCTTTACGCAGCTACTTATATAGACTGCAGGCTGACTGCTGGTTCCCAGAATCTCAAAGCTTAGAATGGGAGGAAGATGTAACTATTGTGAGAAGCTTGTGGAAGGATATGCAAAATGTTTGATGGAAGCCATCAAACATTTTGATGTTTGATGGCTTCAAACATGCCTTCAAACATTGTATTTAAAGTATTGTACACTTTAAATACAATAAAGTGTATTTAAACTTTTGACTTTAAAAAAGGTAATAAAAAATGCCTTAAGCAGTTCTCTCTCATTATTCTGGCATTTAGCAAATAGAAAAAAAAAAATCAATGATCCTAATTTACCTAAAACTGGAAAAGTATGCAAACTTCTGGTTTCAACTATGAATGTTCTCTGATGTGGGAAATAATTTATGACAGTCACTGCACACACAAAATAGAGAATAAAATGAAAATATGTATTTTACTTTTGAACTGTATGAGTAAATAATTTTATTGTAAACAGTGGTGATGATCACTGCATAACTAGTAGGCAGATACTTGTTAAAAAAAATTCCAACAATGAAAATTACATATCTTTAGGACAGAAGGAAATCAGATGGAAACTAGATGAAAAATACAACCATTGAAACATCTAAGCAAATAATTCTGAACAAACAATTAAATAAAGAGCTTTTCAGGTCAGAAGGATTTTTAAATACTCTAAGCTGAGTAGCACCTTCTTGATTTTGAAATCACTGGAAAGAAAAGCACTTGGTGTCTCTGATAAATTGCTCAACAGGAGGCAGAGCCATAAAGCACAAAATCTTATTGGACAATCAGTCAGTTAATTTCCCCTTGCCTGAGTTTTCTTCCACTAAATTGGAATCCCCACAGTGATGAAGTCAATTGGCAATTTGGAAGAGAAGTGCTTTGAGGTACTCTGCTTCAGTTGAATCAGAGAGCAAAATTTCTAGAAAGTGTTATGAAAGGAAAGGCAGTACAAGCAGAGCACTGGGAGATTTTTCAAGAGGAAAGGCTTAAAAATAATGACATCTTTGGAGCAAGTGTGTTATGGCTGAGAGCTGTTCTAGCTTTGTCTAACTGGTTTAAAGACAAGCTGTCTCAAATTAATTTGCCCAAAACAAACCTTAAAAAATGCTGCATTCAGTTTGCACATTGTTTTCAAAAGCTCAAACTGAGAAATATTTTTAAGTTGCAGATTTATTATTCAGATATCTCAGTTTGCAACCACAAACTCATTTTTTTTTTTTGTATTTTTAAAGGTCTAACTTTTACGTAGCGTAGCATACCTGAGACTGCAGCACTGAAATAAATGTGTACAAATCATACTGATTATTTCACTAAAGATGGGCTGATTATGTTTTATTGGAAGTCATATGACTTCCAATAAAGTCATATTATTGGAATGAACTGGCTATTATTAGATTTAGGTGGATTTAAATTGACTCTTGTTTTTAAATAGCACTATGAGAAGAAACTTATTACAATTAATCATATTCAAATTGATTTCATGTCAAGACTTGGTAGTAAATGGATTGCATCTGCTTATGTGCAAAATCAGTAATATGCCAAATTTGGCACTCAGAAGGAAGAGTCCAATTTGAAACTTTATTTGATTTGTAGAAGTTCTATAAAAGTTGATTTCAGTGGTTTATTTTTTTTCTTTTGTTTTTGATATTTTGGCATCTGGAACACACTGGAACTGGTCCAGCTTAGAAAACAAAACCCTTCAAAGTTGAACTATATTATTCTACACCTATAGCAGACAATTATAACACAGTTTGTGAATTTTAGACCTTTATTTGACTTGTAAAATCTTTATTATCAAGCCACAAAAACTGAATTCCGTTTGGCATCTTTTTTAACAATAAGTCAGGTCGAAATCGTAAAACATTATTTTCTTAGGTGCTCTTGTAGTGACATAGAAATATACATATTTCTACAAAAATAGCTCCCAGGTGAGAAGTTCCAGTTGCGTAAAGTGGGCGTGGTATAAAAGAAGCTGCTGCTTTCAGTCGGACATGTCCTCCTCGTGCTCCCACTGTGTGGCTCGCGCCCTGTGGGTTCAGGCTGAAAACGGCAACAAATCGCTAAGTGTTTCGCATGCTGTTCTGATGTCCTGGTGGTAGGTGTCCGCTCTCCCTGCACCATAGCTGATCTTGTCAGAAAATCTAAATTTAAGTGTGATCATAGGTAAAATGCCACTGTGCTGCTCTCCTTCTCTTCCTCGTTCTGAGAGTGTGTATGTACAAGTTTGTGTGGATCGGCAGGTAAGAAATCAACACTCATTATAAGCTCCAGTTTGTTGCAGTTTTGTGGTGACTAATTAACTTTCATAGGTCTCCCCATATCTGGACTGCTGATGCTCTTTTGTCACCCAGATTTCTGCACGTTCAATTGTCTTCGAATTCTGACTGTGGTGTCGGTCAGCCGCCTCCATTGAAGCAGTGTCTGGGGTGCACGGAGGATTCCCCTCAGTTCTTACGTCACAGCGCTTTCTGACTGGCTACCTGTCACATTCAACAGGCTGCGTTCTCGCTCCCCGTCAGGGAAAACCCCACAGGCTGCTATAGTCGGGCCAAGACAATGTTGAATATGCCCGATTTTAGATCGGAGCGGTCCCAACGTTCTACCAACTGGACCAGATCAAATCATGACACACCTCACATTACAGGAGGATTGGTTACCATTATCACAAGCGACAATCTTAGAACTCGGAACGCCCTAAGATAGTCATAAGGGGAAAATCGGCACAAAGAAATTTAAGTTGGGCCAAGTGACATTCCTCTCCTCCACCGGTTTTCAGTAAAATTGCCAAGCCTTAACCAGTCCGTAGTGACAAAAAGGTTGGGGACCATTGGTTTAAAGGGCTTTTGTTTAGTGTTTGGCGGATGCCGTCCCTATAGTGGCCCCTTCTGCCGGTAACCTCAGCTACTATAGTTTCTTCTGTTTTCTTTGTTTTTCCGTTATAAAGAACTGGTTTTTAAAAAAGTATCCTTATATAAGAATTTAATATATAGTTTCTGTAAATTTGAAGCTCTCTCTCAGGTGTCTCAATTCCCTGCATAATTGAACCTATGTGCCTTAAAAAGAAGGTAATATTTCCTGGGTGAAATTCCCAGAGTGGCATTGTTGAGTCCAAAACCTAAAGTTGCATAATAATCTTGGGTTCCATCTAGTGTTGCCACACTCTTTATACCACAGTAGTATAGAACAGGCTTAAAGGAGTGTGTATTTTTGCCAGTGTGTGTGTTTGACCTAGTGGTCTCAGACCGCATTACTCGAGAACCAAAGTCCTGCAACTTTTACATGTGTCCTATGGCCTACACATTGGCATTACATGGTGAAACACATCTAAAAGTTGCAGGACGCCAGCCCTTGAAGAATGCCATTTGAGACCTCTGGTTTAACCCATGGAGTCTAAGGTCAGTCTTCAAGGTCTGGTGTCCGGCTTGCATCTTTCCCTGGTGCAATTGTAACCCGAGTGTAATTTTAACCTTTATTTCCTCATTCTCCGATTTTCTACTCTATAGCTTTTTATCTCTCAAATCGCAATGTTTTTAATAGAAGGATTAGAGATTCTCGTGAGACGATTATATAGCCAATTGCGGTTGAGTAGTAAGGTCACATGTGTCGTTGCAGTTTATCTGTTGGGTATATTAGCTGGAGCAGAGAGGCATGAAGGTTAGAACACATTGGAAGGAGCAAAGCTGCAGGTCAGTTCAAGCGTGGTGTCATTCATTCTCCGTGAATATGTACGATGCTTACTTAATGTGCTGAACTATAGGAACCAACTATTGTGATGCCGAAGGGAGATGGGAAAAAAGACCCGGTAGTGTGAGATTAAAAAACTGCGGAACTGGTGAGTGTTTTCATGAGTGACTTAGCGTTAGCTTATAATTATAATGCTGTTGTGGAACCACTAAATTACTGACTACATTCCCTTTGATAAACAAAACGGTGGCTTAAATATTTATTGAGCACTGGTTTAAAGTAAGAGTTTTACATTTCATGTTAATTGATCATATGATGTATATTTATAGCGTTTCATGAATGTAATTTATCTTGAATTTTAGATTTATTGAAATTGCAATGAACTAACTATGATTGTTTAGAATTATTTATAGTACAAAGAGTGCCATTTATTGAATTGTGTATACACTAGGAATGTTTAGATT